>VDFB02051292.1:0-42070 GCA_007258455.2 Sequoia sempervirens
TGGCTTGTTGAGAAAGCACTTGTTTTGAGCTTTCAGCCATAGCAACAAGGCAACATTTGAACTATTTGACAAAATGCTTTGGTAGACATGTATGAAAAATGTGGTAGTATAGACAAGGCAGTGAACTGTTTGAAAAAATGCCTCAAAGAAATGTGGTCTCATAGAATGCCATGACAACCAAATACAATTAGTAGCTTCTTTTCCCTAGTTATTTGTTATGCAATGTGGAAGTAATTGCATAGCGCTTAAATTGACTTTGTAAAAACTATATTGTAATTGAAATTTTTTGTCATCTATCAGCATCTAGTTATTAGTTATGAAACGTGAAGCAATGCTTTCAGTTTGAAAGATGTGCAATGCAATGTAATCAACGTTATGAATATAAACTACAAAAATCTATTTTTTACTAAGTTACCGGTTCAGTTTTGGGTTCGGGATCGGGTTCAAGAACCCGGTTCGCCGGTTCGGGAACTTTTTTTTTGGGGTTGGGTTCGTTTTGGGTTCGGTCATACAAAAAAATATAAAAATATGAAATATATACATATTTGTAGTAGTAATCAAGTTCAGAGTACACCACCATATTAATAGTCAAATAACATAGAAAAAATACACCACCACTTTCATAGTGAAATATTAAAATATTAGTAATCTACTCGAATGTCATGATACAAAATTATAAATTAAAGTTCAAACATAAAAATGTCAAGTGTTTACAATCAGCCATTATTGATCATTGATCAATCTGAAAAGTATGAACATTTTTCTGTGTGGAAGGAAAACAAGAAAACAATGTTACATAATTATTTACATTGTGAAAGAGCCAAAACCTTTTTCTTGTAGATCATAGAAGAATCTCAGTGATTTTTTGGGTGTCCTTTCCTTGGAACAGAACTATCCTGAGCCATGAATGATTGAACAGGAATTGTGAGAAAGAAATAAGATAAATCACATGCAACTTGTTGCAATTTCTTTCCTTGGGAAAAAGGGTAAAGTTTGCTTTTCAGGGAGAATCTCCTTTAGAGTTTGAACACATTGATAATTTTCAAGATAGACTTAGCCAAATATGTCATCTAGGTTTGAAGCTTTTAGGTAAAATGTTTGCTTCTTAAAATTTTGTTCAAAATTCAAGATGCAGGCTCTCCTCCCTTAGGGAAGATAAGGCCTATCAAACCTAACACTCTTATGCAACACTTCTTAAGTTCTTGTTGATGCAGTATTAGATGTGAAGTTTGAAAATAGGCATGGTTATACAAATTCTCATCTCACGACTATCATTGCATCAAATTAAGAATTTTCAATCCTTTATGGTCTAGACAAGAGAAGTATGGAGTAGTGTTCCAATGCTAAAGTTTTATTGTGAATCTCTTTGCTATGAGTGGTTCAAAAATAGAGAATCACATCTTACGCACCAAATAGAAATATTCACAATATGTGAGAACAAATAAGTCCATAAGGTGGTATGCAAGAACTAGGTACCAAAATTGGCTTACATTTGACTTAAACATAAATTTTCACACTTTTTCGATGTTCTACGTAGATCAAAAAATATATATTATTGTAGAAGTTTGTAAGGAAATATACACTTGAATACACATAACTCATATCTATTGAACCATGAATTTATAATGCAAATATGGACACCATCGATAAAAAAGATTTGTATTAAAAGCAAATAGCCATGTACGCATACATCAATATATGTTGATATAAGTATAAAATATAGTTTCAAAATAGCCATATAGGCTTACGAGAATGCCATATAGGCATACAATGTCAAATATATCCAATACAAAATATGTACAAAATTGCCATGTAGGCATACAACAAAGGGCTCTGTGCATTCAAAATTCATTTCTCTCCATGCTTTGGTTCAAATACAATTTTCTTTCCCTTTGTTGGGCGATCCGATGGCGATAAGTCTGTCACTGTTTACATTATTCTTTCGAGGTACTCTTCTTTGCTTCTCTAGTGTTTAGCTTACGGTGAAGTTTCAACATTTACAATAAGTAAGACATTAATATATAGAAATTACATTATAAAAATTAATATATTTAACAAAATAATCACTTACGGCCATCTCACGATCACTCTCCTCAATGGAAATATTTGCATGCCGATGCTCAGGTGTGCTCAAGCGCTGTATAAACCATCCGAATAGGAATTAAACTATGAATCAATAATGGTTTGATTTTTCACTAGAACTGGTTCATCTATAACAATGAATGTAAATTGAAATTTAGTAATTTGCCTCATACCTCCCCTATCAGAGCCATCGAGGATTGTATAGCGGAGGAAACACCAATATCCATTGCCCTCGTAACGTTTGGTAGTGTTTCTATCACCAACATCTGAAAATAAAACAACAAATTATTCAATCACAAAAAAGTTACAATAGCGATCCATGTGATGAATTATAATGTATGAGATCTAATGAACAAAATTTTGAGTACAAGTATTAAACAGATATATTTCTGATTATTAGTTATCGAATTTGAAGTAATTCTTTGATTTTGAATGATCTGTGTAATACAATGTAAGGTCAACAATATGAATATAAACTACACAAATCTATTAAACTTAGAATTAATTACTTAAGTTCTCTTTAAATTCTATATTACCTCCATGAATGTTTGATCAAATCTACTGGCACTCGAAGGTGTTTCCTTGAAACCTCCAACAGTACCCTGTTCAACATCCAAAATCACATATTAAAATACCATTCGTAAAAAAATGCTATTAACACATGTAATAAATTTATAATTGTTTACTAACTTTACATACCTGGTATGTAAAAATAAGTAGGTGGACTGGTGTATCCAGGTCTCTACCTTTGTATTCAATTTTATTAAAATAATAAAAATTAAATTAGTTAATCTTGCATTTACTTAATCAAAATTTAATAAATTAAATTCAATGAACATGCTGAATTTTTACAGTGTCAATACTGCATCGTGAAATGTCAGCCATCCTCTCCATCCCCATAGATGCATACGGATCAGGTTGCGTAGTAGCATATGGATCTTGCGTAGCACCCTCTTGAGTGCCGATAGGGTCATACGAACAAGTCGCCCCACAAGATTGACACACATGGGTTCGAAGGCCACCACCTGAAGACTCCCATGGATGGCGATGTACAATAGGGCTAGTGTGATGGATGACACCTCAGGTCAAAGTTGTGATCACCTGCAATGTCTCTATGTCGGCACTCTCCTTCGCAACGACGGGCATCACGTACGCTCACGCGATGTGGCCTAGTGAGAGGTCGTCTCCCTTGCCATGCAGGATTCAGCTGTGCACCAGGCCTATCCTAAGCTGAGCCCCCACCTCTCCCCTAGAACTCCCTCATATCAAAATAATTTGGGATTTGGTTCAATACAAACTCACCGTATAGTTTCCTAAGAAAATGATGGGGGGACTTCACAATTATTATGGTGGGTAATCAAAGACCATATACCATCTTTCATAAAATGGTTCTTAATCTCTTGGTGGTGGCACCACGAATAGGGAAACCCTTTGCATTGAGGGGTAAGATTTTGATTTGTATTAGGGTCAGTGAATAGAGAGCACAAATCACCTTTAGTAATTTTTAAATCTTTTATTTGTTTATATGATAATTTTTCTGCATAATATGCCCTAGCTATCTGCCTCCTATCTTGCCATCCAGATATTTATTGGGTGATTGCATCTACATTTTTAAACATGTCTTTCAATGAATTTCTAGAAGCATTCTTTTCATGGTTGAAGCATTTGGATCACCAACCTACTGATAAGATCCTCAAGTTGTTTTCTATTGTTCTCAATTTCACTCAAATTTTTGAGTGCTGTGAGGGGAATTGAGAGAATGGTGGGGGAGGTTGATTTTGTTGAGGATTTTGCTGTTGAGGATTTACCTCCTCTTCTTGTTGAGGATTTGCAGGATTTCCTACAGATTTAAAAAAAAAATCAAATCTAACCTAAAACAAACAAAATCAACTTAAACTAACAAATTCAAAACAAATAGTAAACAATAATTACCTCCTCCATCTCTTCGTCGTCGTGGTGCCATATTTGTAGAAAAAATCCAACTGTTCTTGATGAAATTTGTAGAAGTCCTTCCTCCTAGAATGCGAGCGCGAATGTGAGGATTTTTGGCCGCTGGCAGAGCTGAGAAATAGTGAAAAGCAAATGATACACATTTCACTTTTTTTTCTTCTTTTAAAAGCACATAACGCGCTCGCATTATAACGCGAGCGCATTATGTGTTTCCCCATTTTTTTCCCATTTGGCCACAAAAGTGCGACCAACTTCGTGCACCCACCCATATTTCCAGATTCAAGGCATTTATCAATGTTTTAACTCCTTGAGTATAGTATATGAGGAGGCACAAAAGTGGCATGCAAATTGTTGGATAGACAACCTCGAGGATAACATGATTTCTTGGCTTGCAATGATTGTAGGATATATGAAAAATGGATTTTGCAAGGATGCTCTCCAAACCTTTGAATGAATGAAGCACTCAAAAAAAATTCTTGACAGTGAAAGTTTTGCTTTCATTCCATTTGCAAGTAGCCTCCTATTTGTTTTTTTTTTTGAGGAAACCGTGGGTGAAAATTTTATTGAGAATAATCAAGAAAATACAGTAGAAGGGACCAAATGCCCCAACACAATAGAAAAATATCCAAATCCGGCCCTAAGGAGAAATGAAAGGTATCTAAAAGGCCTCCATACTAACCATCCTCCTAGCACCAAAGAGCACACAACCAAACCATCTCAACACCTCTAACCTTTATGATCCTCATGAATCAACTGAGCAAGTTGATGACATTTTTGTTGATCAAGCTGACCCCAACTCTAGATAGATCACACCCCCATTTCATCAGACGCCCATTTAGCCAGAAAATCAACCACTCTCCATTCCCTCGAAATATGCATGAAGGAAATGGAAAAAAAATTAGAGGCCAGATTAAGAATTTGTCTAGCTAACACGCCTAACTTCCATGAATTCTTGAAATATTGTTTATTAAGTAGAGAAACAAGAATCATTAAGTCCATCTCACATATCACTTACCTCCACCCCAACTCACAATTTTTCTCCAAATCACGAAGAAGTGCCCAAGCCTCCATTTGATTATTGGAATTCACTCTCATATAGACGAAGAAGATAAAATGAACACATCCCTTGCTATCCCTTCCCACTCCACCAATACTAGTAGCACCGAGATTACCACGAGCAGACCCATTCGTGAATTTTATAAAAATTAGCTAGGGGTTGACTCCACCTGCCCACTTGACTCACCTTCTTGAACACCTTCATCTTGGAACCAATTCAAGATTGGACTGCCGAGGTTCTAGAGATCTCCAAAAGAGAGAAGAAACTAGAATCATTTGAGGAAAAAGGCTCCCTTAGGTTAAACTTAGCCTCAATAGTCTCCTTAAGCATACTTTTAATCCTAAGCCAAATCTGGAGGGAAACTTGCTTATGATCCTAAAAAATCCATCTATTTCTCTCCAGCCAAATCTGCTAGATGATTAAAGAAGGACCCAACTCCCAAGCTACCACCAAGAAAGAAGCAAAAGCCGACGGAGGGCCCAAATTTTCCCAAAGATCATACAAAGATGAAGCTTGAACAAACGGTCTCTTCCACAAGTTCCACCACATCCTCCAAATTTCAAATGAGAATGGGAAATGAAAGAAGAGATGACTAGAGCTTTCCTCATTGTTTTCACATAGGAAGGAAAGCGAGGGGCCACAAAATCCCCTTTTCCTGATGTTCTCCCAAGTGAGGCATTTATTAAGACTAAGAATCGACACAAACAAATTACACTTGGGCCAACCATTCTTATTCCAAATTATTTTCCACCAGGGACTCTCCTCCAAATCTCCAACTTTCCCACATAGATCCATATAACCCTAAGCCACAGTGTACTTTCATTTAGGGGCATTACCCCAGGCCAACACATCACACCCCTCTAAAGAACAACATGGGAACTCAGCAAGGATTGAAGCCAAAGAACTTGCCTCCATAGACCCCCCACCAGGCAAAGTAACAGGATGACGCCACTGATACACCAAAGAGGTCCCCATAGAGGATGAGATCTTAAAATTTTCAACCTTGGACCATCCAACCTCCATAAAAGACACATAAAGCCTACAGATGAGGGTGAGATGAAAAGATGGGTAGATTGTCGTCCTAAGAATCAAACCAAAAGTGAGCAAAATTTCCTTTATTGATAATCTAAAAGAGGACCACCTTAATAAGTGTGGAACCTCTTCTTAAAGTATTCTAGATCATGGAACCTTTTCTAGTTAATTCCATATGTGGAATATCCTCATCAGCCATACCACTTCGATATTTATAATTCAAAATACGAGGCCATGGATAATCAGAAAGAGTACACCATCTCTAGAATAATTTAGCAGCAAGAGCTAGGCTATTATGCTTTGATTGCCTAAGAACCAAACCACCACACTCCTTGGGTTTACACACCTGGTCCAAACTCACCAAGCTCCACTTTTGTAGATCCAAATTTTTGGACCATAAGAATTTCCAAGAAAAAGAATCATATTCTTTAAGAAAGCCCTTGGGAGTAGACAAAGCCATGAATCTGTAAAGAGGGAGAGCCTGCAAGATAGCCACCAAGAAGTCCAGTGGTTGAACTTTGAGAAAAAATTATCTAGAATCCCTTTCCAATACCTCTTGTTCATATTTCCCACAAAAAGGGGAATTCCCAAATAATCCAAAGGAAGGCTACCAATCTGAAAATGAAGAATGTGTGCAATCCTGTTATGAATCAATCTGGGAGTATTAAAGAAGATGATACTAGATTTTCCTTCATTAATCTTCTAACTCAAGGCAGCCATATAAATATCCATAACCTTTCTAAAATTAACCGCTACATCAATTTTTGCCAATCCCATCAATGCAATATCATCAATAAATTGGAGATGAGTAAGGGATTCAAGTCCCTGATTCTAGCTCCAACCCTTGATTAGGCTAGTATCCTTGTATCGCCCCAACAATCTCCCCAAACCATCAGCCAAAAGAATAAAGAGATACAGAGAAAGAGGATCTCCCTGACTGAAACCTCTCAAAGTTGCAAAGGTAAGAGAGAGAAATCCATTAATCAAAATAGAGAAAGAGGCCGATGACACATAACTCATGACCCAAGAAATCTCATCAGGATGAAATCTAAAGGCTGGAAGCATACGCTGGAGAAAAGACCATCTAACTCTATCATAAGCTTTGGACATATTTAATTTAATAAACATTTCTTTCTCCTTAGAAGAGGACATGGAGTGCACCGCTTCCATTGCCACCATAATCCTATCAACAATCTGCCGATCTTTGAAAAAACCCCATTGTTTCAAAGATATCAAAGAAGCCAAACACATTTTCAACCTTTCTACCATCAACTTAGTGATAATCTTAAAAACCACATTACATAGAGAAATAGGCATAAAAACATAAAAGGAATTGGCCCCATATTTTTTAGGAATAAGAGCTAGGAAGGTTGAGTTAAAATCACGAAGCATCTACTTATTAAATTGAGACTCCCTAACCACTTCTAACAAATCCAATTTCAGGATGTCCCAAAAATCTTGGAGAAACTCAATTGGAAAGCCATCAGGGCTAGGCACCTTACCTTTCTTCATCTAGAAAACAATGCCCTCAACCTCCTCCAGAGAAATAGGCTTTAGAAGAAAGTTGTTTATCTCCCTAGAAACCACTGGACAAATGCACTCAAGAACAAAATACTCTTTTGCCACCGCCATTGGCAAATCCTCAATGAAAAGGGCAGAGAAGAAATTAACTACCTCCTTCAAAATAGCCTGAGAAAAAGAGAGAATATCCCCATGACCAAAAATAATAGAAGTGACTGAGTTACCATACCTCTATTCTTTCACTGTATTGTGGAAAAAAGTAGTATTCTTATCCCCTTCCTGAAGCCAATCAATACGAGATTTCTGTTTCCAAAAGATCTCCTCCCATAGCTCCCATTCAACGAGATCCCTAGAGAGTCTAGTCTCTTCCTTGAGCAGATCAACCATCATGCCCTCTTCCTTAATTCTAAAAGTGATGCTAGCCAAATGAGCCTAAATCTATTTTTTTCTCCAGGAAGACATTTCCAAAAGAATCTCTATTCCATTTTTTGAGCATGTATTTCACATACTAAAGCCTTTTATACAAGGAAAACATAGTAGTACTGAAGGAAGGATTTCCTTCAGACCACCATCTCTCAACTAATTGGTATAAGCTAGGATCATGAAGCCACATGAGCTGGAATTTAAAAGGAGGGTTCTTGGGCGTAGCAAACCAAAGGGAAGAAAAATTGATTGGCCAATGATCTGAACCCTTCCAACCCAAGATTTCAGAGGAAGAAGCCCAACAATCTCCAATCCAATGATCTGAAACCAAGAATCTGTCCAGCCTCTCAAAGATAGACCCCTCCCCACATCTTCTATTGTGCCAAGTAAAAAAACCATTCGCAGGATTCACATCCACCAAATTAAGAACATAAATATTATCACATGTCAAGGTCGAAGTGGGGCCCAAACGATCCACTCCTCCAAATTTTTTCTCAAGGAAACAAATAGAATTGAAGTCTCCTGCAAGAATCCAAAGAGAAAAAGGTGCCAAAGATTGAATGAATCTAATATGAGACCACAACATAGTCTTACCTGGAAAATCATTAGGTGCATAAACCTTGGAAAAGAGAGAGACAACACCCGAGTCAAAGTAGGATGAAAGCAAAAATAGAAAATTCTTGTTGGAAACCCACCAAAGGGGAACAATCTTGCACGATTCCAAAGACAAGAAATACCTCCAACAAATCCTTGCATACCAACACTCTAGAAAAGACCTCTCTTCTAGACTTTGGAAGAAAATTTACTCATATAATCCACATAAATTTTAGTTTCTTGGATGAAAATGATATTAGGACCATGATCACAAATCAAATCACAAGTAGCTTTGTGTCTAGGGGTGCTACCCAAACCCCTTGCATTCCATGAAAGCAAAATCATTTATGGGAAGAAGCAAAGTGAGAGTCTAATGTCTTAACAAAAACTGACTCCACTAAGGACTCACCATAATCTTCATCTTTTCCAATTCCTTTTTCCTACCCACCTTTGACAACTTATCCACTGCCCCTTTCTTTAAGCTCTTATGATAAATTCCCAGATGATGCATATTTTTCCTTTTACCATCTTCCTTAGACCCGAAGTCCAAATCCAAATCATTAATTAACTCATTATCATCATGTTCTAGAGGTGTTTCACACAAGGATTTTGAAACCATAACAACTCTCAGACCACCATCTAGCCCATTAACAACCTCCAAGGCCTCAATAGGAGTCAAAATATTTGAACTGATATCCTCTAAATTTTGAGATGAGACCATTCCATGTACAAGAGCTTGGGGACGAAGAGAAGGTGGGTCTGTACCTTGCATACCTTCATCCCTAAGAGTCAGATCCTACTCCATTGAGTCCAAATCTTCAAAATTCTCAAGGACATCAAACTTGTTACCAAAAGTGTCTTTCTGCATGACCTTATTTTGACAAGTAGCACCCCTAGCCTTTGTTTTGCTTTTCATTGAAACAAATCCCTTTGAATTAGTCCCCTCATTTTGAACTGGGGCTTTACCCTTTGCTTTAGATTTAGATGCATGCCACTCAGGCTAAGGATTAGGATTGCTACCTCCCAACTTGGGACAATTTCTTTGTAGGTGGATCCATACTCATATCCCCCAATCTAATCTCAACAGACTCTAGCAATGGAATATTTAAGTTTATTTCCACACAAAGTTGAGCAAAAGTGGTCACCCTATGGTTGAGGGTTTGATGAGAGGGGCCCAAGGTTTTCCCCAAAGCAATATAAATAGAATGAAAAACATCTTTCCACCAATAATCCATTGGAAGTCAAGGCAACCAGACCCACATAGAAATATTTGATGGGAGCTCTTTCAAGGGGTCAAACCCCAAATTCCATTGCTTAATAAAGAACCCATCCTGATTGTGGAAATATGGGTCACCTTTAAAAACTATATTTCGATATGCAAGCTTGGAAAACACTACAAAAAAATAACCATTCTCCCCCAGAATAATCTCCGTATCCCCCTTCAGATTCCAATTTCTCCATGCCCATGCCTCCAAGAAAGGTAGCAAAATATGAACTCCCATGAACTTGCAAATTAAGGCATGGTCTAAAAAGTACATAACACCTTTTGCTATATCTTTAGGATTGATCAACACGACCAAGTGATCCTTGCTTCTTTCCAAGAAACTTGTTGGGATTGATCTCATTTTCAAAGAATGATTAAGCTTTGACTCCTTTAAAACATGCTAGAGAAAATTTACTACATCCCTATGCCCTGAGGATGATGAATCTCCATTTAAAGACACCATTTTGAAAGAAAGCCGAGAGGGGTCCTCGAGACCCCCAAAAGGTGCCATGCAAAATGCACAAAACCACTCCGCACCCAATACCAAAAGACAAAATAGAATAATGAAAGACCAAAGAAAATGCTCACTGCTTACACTAGAGAGCCCATGACCTGCCTTGCATGCAAAGACTCACCCAAAGGAGGAGATCATAGGGGACTTAGAGGGACATGAAAAGCTCCTGCATCCCAGGAAGCCCACACAGACCACACAGTAAATAGGCAGCTTGCACAGTGGCACACAAACCCTCAGCTA
Organism: Sequoia sempervirens; assembly: GCA_007258455.2. Taxonomy (NCBI): domain Eukaryota; kingdom Viridiplantae; phylum Streptophyta; class Pinopsida; order Cupressales; family Cupressaceae; genus Sequoia; species Sequoia sempervirens. The sequence goes on from VDFB02051292.1 coordinate 10,678, forward strand.
TCCTCCCTTTTCCAGTAGCCTACTATTTGTTACAAAGGTATCCAAAAGAGAAATTTTATGTGACGTAGAGTGGATGACACCATAAATATTGATTTCATGAGAGGAACTAATAAGGAATCATTAAAATGAAAGGCACAATAAATACAATTAGTATTGGCCTATGCAGGACATAGACCTGCAAACTTCGTGTTATTAGCGAAAACCTCAAAGAAATATGATTTTGAAGACACTTTGATCATTTAAATCTATTACCACATGGGCTCGCACATGAATTAAATGCTCAAATCTTATGCAGATTTAGAAGCTTTGGAACAAGAAAAGACTCTTCATCAAAACATAATAGAAAAGGGAATTTTTTAGATAATATGATTTGAAATGTTGTGGTAGAGATGTAGGCGAGGCATGCAAAATATTTGAAAACACGCCTCAAAGAAATATTACCTCATGGAATGTAATGAATTGCAAAATATACACAAAATATTTGTTGAATGGCTTTGGAAACATTCAAGAAAATACATAATGTAAACTATGGTGGCAAAGACAAGGCATGAAAAATGTTTGATGGAATAACTCAAAGAGATATCATATGGTGGAATGCAAATAGATTGTATGATAGACAAGCACATTTGGCAATTGTAATTCAAAATCCCATGATACATTTCATCCATCCATGCCAAAATCAAAGTGTTGAAACAATGTAGTTAGCTGGTGTGAAGCATAATACCTTCAAGATGGTAGCTTAGAATTAATCCAAAATATGGAGGCATATAAAAAGTATGTGAACTGTTTGACATAATGCCTTAAAGGGATGTCATCTCATGTAATCAAATGATTGCAGCTTAAGTGTACAATGGATCTAGTAGAATAGCATTAGAAATTATCATGTAAAATGAAATCTACCACTAGTGCAAATGCATTGACTTCCCATTATGGATATGCGGAGTGTAGGATTACATATTGTTAGATGAATAGGACAACTAAGAGGGAGGAGTGAATCAGTTGTACATTAAAACATCAAAACCCTCATTAACATTTAACTATTTATTAGCCCTTAAACCCTTAATTAGATTTAGCATGAAAGTAAAAAAACAACACATCAGAATACTATGCACAATAAAACACCAGATTTACATGGAAAACCCAAGAAGGGAAAAACCATGGTGAGGATTAGCTCACAATATAAAGTAATAGCAACACTAAATACAATAGGCTCACTTCCCAAAAGAAAGAAGGGCTCATTTCCAAAGAACTCACTATCTAGAATAAAGAAGATAGAAGAAGGGGTGGCTCACTTCCAATTTGAACTACTAACAATGTTCATCTCTCTTATGTTGAAGGTACAATTTCATTGAAGCACACACAACTCATTCAACAGACTAAAATGTAGAAACCTTCTACTCACTGCATTTGGGAGTCATAGGTATTAAAGCTCACACTCAGATCACCACACTTAATCAAACTTGCATATTTTGCACACCTTCTACAGATCCACACACATATCCAATAACTCACCTTACGTATATACCATTCATGACCTAAATAATCTTAATTAGTTTGACCTTAATTTAACATATGCACCTCAATCATGCAACACCAAATAGGTTAGCACCAAACACTTGCACATTGAAAATAGTTGAAGGAAAACCATGTCAAAACTTGATTGGGATCCAAATCTACATTGACACATTTCTCAACATTCCACAAACAACAATCATCCTCCACAATTAGCGCTAGCATGCCAGGCCGACCAAACCTACAATAACAAGTGACCATAAGCATTCCTCTCTAGGTTTGGATACATCTCGTGGACCACACAACATTCCAAAACATCTTATAATATTTCACATTATTAGAATATTCACCACTACTACTACAACCACCTGAAAAATTAAGAACACCTTTATTTTGTACAAACAAACACACTAGCACATACATCCAACACACCAAACAACCTTGTGAAACACCACAACACCTGAAACTTCAAGGGAAGGTAGATATAGAATATATAAACACATTCCTATATCTGAAAGACAAGAAACTTCATTGCGGAGAAATGCGAAGCAATCTCATTTCTCCCAAACACCTTGTTTCACTAGATAGATGCACTGTCAAACACAATTTTCATTGTAGAATGAACTAGAACTTTAAACTATGGATATATAACCTTTGAACACATCTAATCACCATATCCAAACCATGTAGGTATATATTCAATCATGAAGAAATGCAGAGTAGAAAACTAAACACTGCTCTGTCATATTGAACTTTATTTTATTTAATTTTTCTCAAAAGGACTCGAAAACCAAGTGAACCAATTACATCATCAACACTACTAACATCTCTGCATCACATCTTGTTTTACACCTGGAATACTAAGAGGGGGGTGAATCAGTATTCCATTAAACCATTCAGCTATAAACCATCTAATTATTAAAGCATATTTAACTGCAATCAAGAATGAAGACATTGAAAAGAGCATGACACCATAAGACACATCAACACCAATTTTTACATGGAAAACCAAAAATGGGGAAAAACACGGTGAGGATTAGCTCACAATATAATATATCTGGATATAGAATATTACAAGGGATCACTACTAGGACACACTATCCTTAAAGGATCACAACCTAAAATAGTTTACAAAATAGAGTATGGCTCATTGCCAAGGAATGAACTGAGATAGAATTCACTTTCCTTGTTTTGAAGTTCAGTTCCAGTGAAGCACAGTATATGAAACACATCTCTGTAAGTGTATACAACATATCTATCTACTTATTCATACAACTTCACACTTTTGCATCATATAGCAATTCTTGATCACTCTAACATTTTTCATTTCATTTGTTCACACACACCATCTCCTCTCTTTCCTCATCTCAATCTCAAAAGAGTTCACATATATATACCGTATATAATCAAGTACATCAATTGAGTTGGCCTAATTGGAGTAACCCCATTTCAAATCAAAACCAAGTTTTTCGGCCTTAACCTAAAAAAACAAGTTCATCTTCACATGATATTAGTTAGTATGGACCTATGATAGATCGATTAACATTCACAAAACATGTTTAATCTTCTTAACACCAATTCATAATTAGGTCAGCCAAAGTTAGACCTAAAACATCAATACAACAAACATATATGCAATTCATCAAACATGTAACAAAAACTTGTTATCACATCAAATTATTCTTTAGACGACATTGAGTAACTTATCTTCAACACTGTGAAATAAAATAATTAATCTTGAGAAAATGCAAAATCTCCCTTGAATCAATGCACTGTATAAAAACTCACTGTAGATTTTAGAGAAAAAAATTGTCATTCATATCTTCTAAATATGTCCACATAACATCACAAAACTTCAGTGTAAGATGCATATTGCAGTCACAAGCCTTTGTACAAAGTCTTGTAGTGATAACTTTCTTTGAGGTGAAATCCAGACCAAAAAACTGACATACTGAACTAGTATATAAGTAGAACATTATTTTGCAAACTACTGGTGATAGTATCTTTCCAATCGTAAAGCATAGTCAAGTGAAATCTTGTTAGTGGACACAAAAAATGTTGAGATAGACCATAATGTCAACTTATGAAAGAATCATACAAATTAATATAATCCAGACCAAAATACTGGATCAACAAACTTCCATTACTAAAGCAAGTAATGAACTATACAAGTAATGCATAACACTAGGAATCATCCAAATTCCATTTATTGAAATCAATAACAACCTTCCAATTTCAAAAAAATCTATAGCATTTACAACATCTCTCATAAACTATAGCATATCCAACTATATCTCCAAACATAGCTTCTACTACTATATTGAATTTAGACATCAGTGAAACCACCGACAACATTATGTTGACATCAATACCAACAACTCTAGGCTTCCAACAACTCTAATGTTAGGGGTTGACATTAGAAACACCTGTAGCATTCTAACATTCTCTTGATACAAGGGGTTGACATCAATGAAAACACCCAAGCAACTCACAAACAACTCAAGCTTCCAACAATCTCCCCCTTTGCCATTAATGGCAACATCGGTTCAGAAAAAACCATCAACAACTCTACAACAAGTAGTACTCCCCTTGACCGGGGCATCTCTCATATTTCATATTCTCTTGCTCTTGGACACTCTCTCCCTTTGTGATCTTCAAACCATATTCTTTTCTACATTATTGGATTTGCTCGAAGGATCAAGTTGTAAGGAATTCAGTATTGCTTTCTCACTTCCTTTGTCAATTCGAGCATAGTTGAGTTAAAGTATTCTTCTTGTTGTACTATATTTTTGTACCTTTTCTATTATTTCGTCATAGCATAAATATCTACTAGTCAGATTGTTAGTTGTATTTTCCATGTTTTAATCTATCTCATAAGTCTTATGTTTGCATGAATTCCAACACCCCCATTGAAACACTAGTATGCCACATTGGAGTTTATGTCATGCGCTGCCATCCTCAGGTAGTGATACATATGGGAAACATGTTAGACTCTAGATATCCACTCATCCGACCCTCTAAAACATTTGGGTGAGCAAAATGATAGTAGCAACCAAACTACTCTTCCTTTTCAACCTTAGTAACTTAACCTATTTGAATCACTAAGTAACAAATCTTGAGGTAGATCAGGGAGCCTATTGCTTAGGACTCTCCCATGACCTTGAGTCCTGGAGCAACCGACCCCTCTCCTTTACATTTTGGTGAGCCTTACATGAACTATTTTGGTTCTATTTCATAGTGTTTAAGGAACCTTCTCTCATATTCTAGGTGCATTGTACACTTATGTGTTGCAGGGTGTGCAACCTTGCAACCCAATCTATGACCCCTAGCAACATATTTAGAAGGATCCCTAGGCATTGTGAAGTAAAATATAGATAGGTCATCATCTGATTCTTGAGCCTTTGGGGTATCTTAAGGAAGTCCTCTTGAAGTACGTAAACATGGCCTTTTTTACGCATCTCCCTATTCCTCCCACTTAGCCTGTGAATGGATCACCATCTATAACTTTCACATCGTAGGACCTGCCTATAAACAAAGAGCCTTATCCTCTATACATTCCCACTCGCATCAATGGGAACATCGCAACTTGTGTTCTAGTTGATCCCTCATGTGTTGTGAATGTTATAATAGAGGAGACTCTATTGATAAATTTCTTAAATCAGGATGGGTATGATGAATCAAAGAGCACAATATGTACATGCGATGGATTCTCAGTCCCTCCAATTGGTTCCAACACTCTCTCAATCTTGGTAGGACCTCAGACTATAAATTCTCCTTTTGATATCATCCCAAAGTCAAACTTGTTTAGGGTAAAACTAGGAATCTCATGACTAGTTTCCATGAATACGCTCACTTTGGTAATTCATAAGTATTTGAATATTTCTCATGAGGGCTCCATGCACATTTTGCATGACACCAGGTATAAACCCCTAGTGTCATGTGGGGGATATTGTTAGATCACTTTTGGATTGCCCCAGTCGGTCTGCTTCCTCCAAGGACAAACTTCCTATACTACACCCATGTCAAATATAAGAATGGGGGCATAGCACCAAAAGTGACCTACCTTGTCTCCCCTTATGCCATTTTAGTTAAAGGCTCTATGATTTTATAGTAGTAGGCTGCCTCCTCTCAACAAAAGGGGAAGGGGAAGCCTAGTCATGTCAGTGATCCTTCCTCTACTTCTGTTGTTCCATCCACTTCTACCTCTCACCCTACTGTGGCACCTTTGACCTCTACTCCCATGCCTCACATGGGGAGTCTGATGGTACCCGCTTGGTGGAAGGCCAAGCATCAAGTATTCGAACTTCCTGTCTTTCCCATGGTGTCGAGGCTCATTATTTATGGTAAAGGGAAGAGACCTCATGGATTTTTCCTTATGTCTTAGCCTCTATGGCATCCTACTACTCTTTCCCCTTAGGTAGTGAATGAGAAGAGGTCCACTACTGAGGTGCCTATGTCTATTTCTCCACCTACCATCATTTCCTCTTTTGTGCTTCCTACTCGTGCTCCCGTCTAGAAGGCTACCCTTCCACTAGAAATAGTTGTAGAGGACATGCCTATGGAAGAACAAGAGCCTCTTGTTCCTTCTCAAGAAAGGAGTTCTAGTTTTTAGAGTCAACAAAATTGGCTTACACATGAGCGTAAGCACCAGAGGAAGGATTTGGATGCTAGAAAATCTACCTTGCAGAAGGCAAAAGGGGAACCAACAACTCATATTTTGACATCTCCCACTGTGCCATCCTCTTCTACTCCTTCCGCTTCAGTTCCCTTCACCTAGGTTTTTCTTTCGGCTCCCCCTATGAATGCTAATGAAACTCAACCCGAAAGGGTGTAGGTGTTCATCGCTCCCTTGGTGAAGCCCCCTCTTTTGATGTTCATTTCAGACATCCCTCCATTTTTTTGGCCCATGGACATGCCAAACACCACAGTGGTGTCTGTTGTGTCCCTATCCTCTTCCTCCTTGCCTTCCATTTGTTTTGTGGGGATTCTACATCCTTCATTGAAGCGTAAGTTGGAGGATGACCTCTCTTCCAATGGAGGTTGGAGGAAAGGATCATCTTCTTTGGGAGAAAGTTCTTCTTTGGCTTGCGTCATCCTTGTGATAGAGGTAGACCTGATGTCTCCTGAGTTTTTCACCATCTCTTTTGATGAGATTGATGGTGGATATCAGGTGCCTCCTTCATCTTTGACCTAGTTAACACATGAAACTCCTGTTAAGTGCATGCTTAACTTGGTTGATGATGTCCCGACTCTGTTAGCAATCTTTGAAAGATCAATGACTTTTACCTCAGGAGTTTAGTGAAGGAGACCTTGATGGGCCTTCTTCCTTAGCTCTTGTCATAGGAGAGTCAGAGGGTGCTCTCCTTACTATCTAACCCTTGCAAGCTCTCCCACCCTCCCCCTACGATGATCTAGATTAGGAGAATGATAACCTCCTAGTTGATGAAGAATAGGGGAATACCTCTTCTTTATCTATAGATTAGATTTGTGTGTGTGTTGTGTTTCCCCCGTGCTTGTTCTTTGTGTCCCTAGAGGACCCTTGTCACCCTTGTAGGTGCTTGGATATAGGAGTGAAATTGTGTCGTAAACTTCCTCTATATGTTGTATCATTCTTCTATATGTTGTAACTTGATTTTTGACAATTGGGGATGATGCAAAATGTTGGGGGAATTTAGGCCTCCCTTCCATGTTGACCCAAATTTTTATTTTTTATTTGGGGGTTGATGAAAGTTCATACATATATTATATTATATCTATCCATAGATATATCTATAAATAATTCTGACCCCAAATTATCAGATCCCCTTGCCTTTTTATTTCTTCATATTTGCTTATTTTTCCTTGTTTATCTTTCTCTCTTCTTTGCTTGTTTCTGGATGTTGTCAATCCTATGTGTTTTCCCTCGTGTGTGTGACAAAATTTCCATGTCTACATCTTGTCATGTATTGTGAGCCATGATATCTCTGCATCTCTTCTTCCTTTTCTTTGGTTTCCACGTGCTCATTGGATCCACACGCACTATCCTAAGGGGGCTACTACTTTGATTTTCAATAAGGTGCATTCGATGGCCAAGGAATCCCTTACTAAAATTTACACTTCTCAAAAAATAAAATCCTTCAATAAGGATCCCCTTAGTAATATTTTCTTTCGAAAAGAAATTCGTAGCAAAACGAATCAGAAAGATTGCCTTTTAGAAGGCCATTCTTTTTTTTTTGGATTCCTTGACGAAAGAGATATTTCAAAAGTATTCCTTGATGATAGGATCATTTGCAAAAAAATCATCACTTTTCAAACATAGTGTCCCTCTATGTGGGCCCCTTTCTACCTTGAAGGGTTCTTGAGGGACCCCTTTGAAAAATCTTCCTTCAATTGCCTGTTCTGAGATATGACTGTCTGTTTGTGTGACTTTTACTTGCCTAACTTGTTTTATTTGTGGATTAACATGTTTATTTGTATGATTGAGCACCTATGAAGCCTATTTTACAATCAAGAATTCCTTGCAAGACCAAGCACCTGCAAGGACCAATCAGACTATGTGGATCCTTTCATTTTGAACCCCTAGGATTGAGCACCTATGGTGCCTCCTTTGCAAGATTGAGCACATGTCAAGTGCTTTCTTTCTGCAAGACTGAGCACCTATAGAACCTTTATTCACCCTCTTTGAGATTGACAACCCATGGAGCCAATTCTGTAGGACCTAGATATTTTTTACACCTTTCATAGGACCGAGTACCTATGGAGCCATCTCTCTCTCCTACACGTTCGAGCATGTCAGATCATGGTTTGATTCCTTGATAGTTCAGGTATATGCTCTTCAATTTTTTATCTACTTTACATCACATTCACTGATGCATATGCTCACCAAAGTGGGGTAAAATGTAATGAAATGAATTTGCACCCCTTGCAAATTCCCCATTTAAATACCCCTTACCTTAGAAAAATGAAACCTGATGATGTAATTTACACATCTACCACCTTTCCCTATCCACATGGTAGCCCATTTTCATGTCGGTGGAGGAATTTTGTTAGGAGCACGTGCACACCATATAGATGTTCGCGAAACGTGCTATCATCCTGATAGGATTTCTGCCTCTAGAATCTATAGAGGCATTAAGTTTCTCCATTGAGCGCAAATAATAACACTTCTTGCTTGCTTGACCAACAAAAATAGCTCTTTTGCCTCCTTTCCATTAAATAATACTCCATTCCACTCAACTTCTTCACCATTCTTACACTCTTGAATGAATTATTGATGCTTTCTTAATCAAATCTCACACTTTCAAGATACACCATCACCTCCCTTGTAGCTACAAGATGTTGGTTTCTTGGCTCTACACTATTTGTTATGACAAAATTGTTTTTGGAGAACTTGTGAGCTCACTCCTTTCTCTACTTTCCTTGAGAGCACAAAGTTGTGAAGGTGATATCCTCCATTGTCACTTGTTTTTGCATCACTATGTTATATAGTAGTATACTGTAATTTGTGTTATTGCTTGGAATTTTCCATTTCCATACATTTATTTATCATCTTTCTAGAGTGTTGCTATCTGGCTGTCTATAGAGGTGGAAACACCCAAGCATAGGATTGACTAAGGTAGTCCTCTAAATACAGACTCGACATTTTCCTTGGTCTTGTGTATGTGTGGACACAGAAAATGTAACCCTTCTACTTTTTCTTGTTTTGTCCCTCCTTGTGCTTATTTGGCTTGATTTCACCTTGATTTAATGTTGCAATGACGCCCACACATTCACATTAGGTCTTGAATATTTATGAATCATTAAGACTTTATGATGTCTTGTAAAGGTGTTGTGAAGTGTTGTAACACATTTTCACACTTTTCTAGACTCTTCTTATTATAATTCACCTACATACACCCTTTTTATCACTTACCAAGTCTTATTTGAAAGTTTTGTAAAGTCTTGTAACAAACTTTCACGCTTTTGTAGACTTGTGATCAACAAATACACCTTTCTTATGCTTTATTTGGCCCCTTTATGCACTTACAGGTATTAATTAAGTGTATTTTTGAATATAAACCTGAAAAAACATAATTTAAGACAACTTAATTTCTGACACCCATTCACATCCCTTGAGTGGAACTATTCACCACTAGGGGCGAATGAGTCCCTCTTGGCACAAAAATAAAAAAAAATTCAAATTACTAGTGGGTTTTTATTCCTTAAGACCTAAGGTCAGCCTGTGATGTATTTTTCGTAAATCAGGGAATAATTGTGTATAAATATATGATTTTCTATTCATTTTAATGCCCATTCATCTATTTACTCATTCATTCAAGTGTTCATACATGCATCATAACACTTAAGCATTTTAGCACTCAATCAAGCATTCAAGCATCTTGGAGTAACATATCTTTAGACTTCAACATCAAGGGTTTGGTGAGTTTATGACATTGCATGTTATTTTTTCATCATATTTCATTTCATTATTAAGGGTTTGATTACTAAACTGGGGTTTGACCAAGGAAAACCCTTATACTCTAACCCTTAACCCTTTTCCCCCTCTTTGCATGTGTGTTTGTAGGTCTTGTAGGAAGATTTGTCAAAGAGAAAGGTGTCAAAAAGGTATTGTAAAGTCATCAAAGTCATCAAAGTCAACATAACCCTATTTGAAACTTGGAGAGTACTTTCTTGTCAGATTTTTGAGATTTGGATTTGACAAGATGTTAGGCAGAAAAGTGCAGACCAGGACCTACAAAATTGACCTTTGACTTTTAAAAAATCTGTAGGTGGACTAATTTTCCATCTGTGGCGAATGAGTCCCACTACCAGGTTGGAAAAAGTGTTTTCTAAAGTTTTGTGTTCCTGGCATCCCGAAACCTGTTCTGATAGTTTTGAAAAGAAACATGACTAATTTGCCGTCTGTGGCGAACAAGTCCTAGTGGGCTTCAACACTGATCTCTGTAGCATTTTGAAACCTTTCAACATTAGTTTTTAGCCTCCAGGTGCACCTCATTCAATCTCATTAAATCATGTCTTTGTTTATGTTTGCATACAACACTATGTTTTCAAACACTTTGCATTTCTTAGTTTTCATTCAATTAGTGATCTATTTTATCAATTATTTACATTTAGTTCATCTCATCTAAGAACATTGCATCCATATCACATTAATTCTTGAATTTTTACATTGCATTTTGGCCCCATCTTTCCCCTTTTAGGTGAAAAACCCTAGAAGGGCAAGAAAGACCCTCGGGTGCCAAAATCTTTCGTTACAGTATGTAGGTTCCTCTCAGTTGGAGTTGCTAAAACGATCAAGTTGAAAGGAATTTTATACTACTTTATCACTTCCTTTTTCAATTTGAGCATAGTTTAGTTAAAGTATTCTTCTTATTGTATTGCATTTTCGTACCTTTTTTGTTATTTCATCATAGCATAAAAAATCTACTAGTTAGACTATTAATTGTATTTTTCATGTTTGAATCCATCTCAAAAGTCTTATGTTCGTATGGATGCCAACATCCCCACTAAGATGCCAGTGCTCTACGCTAGAGTCCATGTCCTATGCTGCCATCCTTAGGCAGTGAGCTGTCTGAGCAACAGGTTAGACTCTGGAAATCCACTTGTCCAACCCTTTGAAACATTGGGGTTAGCAAAAGGAAAATAGCAACTAGATTGCTCTTCCTTTTCAACCTTAGTGAATTAACCTTTTTGAATCACTTAACAAAGCTTGAGGTAGATCAATGAAACCTATTTCGTAGGAATCCCACATGACCTAGAGTCCCGAAGCAGCCAATCCCCCTCCTCTACATCTAGATAAACACTAAATACATAAATATTTTATCAATTAAAATCTAGCACACTTTATGAGAGAAATCCTATAGAAAATATTATTGTCAAGAGCATTCAAGAGTAGGTTTATTAGTTAGTTATAGCAGCAATCAAGATCATAACATCATGTCAAAGTTCATGTGTGTTCATGTTTATGTTTTGGAGCTAACATTGTGATGTAGGTTTCAAGCATTCAAGCATCAAATCAATCAATCAATCAAGCCAATTCATGCAAGATTCAATTAAAGTGATGTGTTTGACTTCAACCCTCTAAGGGAAGCCATTAAGGGTTTGGTGAGTTGTAACAAACAAGTTTCCATTCATCAATTCCTTCATTTCATCATTATTTCATTATCAAGGTTTAATTACCAGCATGGGGTTTGACTAAGGAAAACCCCCATTCACCCAAAAAAAATAAATTTTTCTTCTCTCTTTGTATGTGTAGATTTACAGATGAAGAAGGATTGAAAGTTGATCAAGGGAGTAATTTTTCAAGTTGTCAAAGTTGTCATGATTGTTGTCAAGATACAAAAACTCACCTATAGGTTTTATTTCTATCTTTTCAATAGTCAAACTTGGAGGAATAAAAAGCTTAGATCCAAGATCTGAGGACTACAAAAATAATTTTTGGACCCCTGCACTAGGACCCATTTTCCCTAGGGAAAACCAGTCCTGCTGCAAACCCTAAAACTTGTTATTTATCATAGGTGCACACCATTATGCCCTTCTCAAATCTACATGCAAATTGTCGTTTCCAATTTTGTTATCATAGAATTTTGCATCCCAAGTGTTAGGTCATATAATTTAGTTATTTAATGCACTTTAAATCATGTCCCAATATTGCAAATTAATCATTTATGTCTTAAGAAAATAATAAATCCCAAAATAGGGTTAGCTCACGTCAAGGTTGAAAGTCAATCCTATCCACTTGAGATCACTTTTTATAATGAAATTAAGGGAAAGGGTAGGTATGTTTAAAACTTTAGATCATTTCATATTGAACACTCACCTTATTACCCCCATTTTCCCTTTATTTCAAATCTATACTTTCTCTAATCAGTCTTAGGAGATTCTTCATTCTTGCTCAACTTGCAACCAACAACCATAGGAGTACATACTAGTTTAGAACCTTCCATTCCAAAATTCTTCAATATTTCCTTGGCATACTTTAATCGTGAAATGAATATTCCTTTTTCTATTTGACTGATTTGTAGCCCAAGGAAAAAAATCATCTCCCCAAACATAGACATCTAAAACTCTTTCTTCATCTCTTCTACAAATATTTTGCACATAACTTCATTTCCTCCAAAGATTACATCATCAACATACACTACCACAATTAATATTTTTTCTCCTTCAACTTTGAAATACAAATTTCTATTTGTAGTACCTTTATTGAATCCTCGCTGTAATAAGTACCTATCTAGTCTTACATACCAAGCTTTGGGAGCTTGCTTGAGACCATACAACACCTTCTTTAATTTTCAAACCATATTGGGATTTTCTAATAATTGAAAGCTTTCTTTTTGTTCAATGTATACCTATTCTTCCAACTAACCATTCAAGAGTGAAAAATTCACATCCATCTAATAAACCTTGAAGTCCTTATGTGTTGCAAAGGCCAAGACCATCCTAATGGCCTCCATTCTTGCCACCGAATGTCTCTTCAAAATCTATTCCTTCCACTTGTGAGTAGCACTTACACACAAGTCTAGCCTTATTTATGAGAAATTCTCCATTCTCATTCAACTTGTTCTAGAATACCCATTTAGTTTCTATTACATTCTTATTTACTGGTCTTGGAACTAATTCCCAAGTCTATTTTTTCTCAACTACATCAATTCTTCTTCCATAGCTTTGGTCCAATTTTATCCTTACATGCTTCAATCACTATCTTAGGTTCTAATTTAGAAAGTAGACACAAATTTACTTGTTCTTTTGTCATAGAAGATTTTCTTCTTGTCAACATGCCTTTGCTCTTATCACCAATAATGTAATCTTTAGAATTATTCTTCTACACATACTTAGGAGTCTTAGGAATCCTTTCCGGAGCTTCTTCCTCTTCAACTTGAATCTCCTTTTCATTTTCTTCTTATTTTCCTTCTTCTCTATAAGAAACCCCATCAGATTCATATCCTTCTATCAGTACTAAGATTTTATGTGGTTCTTCATCTATGTTGACACTTACGCTTTCAACTATCTTCTTCAACCTCTTGTTGTAGCACTGGTAAGCCTTGCTTCTTATAGAATATCCAAGGAATATTCCTTCATCTAACCTTGCATCAAACTTTCCCAAGTTTTCTTCATCTCTTCTAATATAACATTTTCTTCCAAACACTTTGAAATATTTAACACTACCTAAGTTCTTCCATACCATAATTCATAGGGAGTCTTTATACTATTTAATTTTTCTTTTACTCTATTGAGTATGTATACTACAATATGATCATTTCTCTCCAATAGAAATATGATAGACTTGCTTCCTTCATCATTTTCCTTGCTGCTTCTCGAACTATCCTATTCTTTCTTTCCACAACTCCATTCTATTGAAGAGTCCTAGGGGCTGACAAATGCCTCTTTATTCCATGATCTTCACATAAAATGTTAAAATCATTGGAGGTGAACTCTCCACCTTTGTCAGAACTTAAGCACTTGATTTTCATATCCATTTCATTCTCAACTATAGATACTTTAAACTTGTCTAGAGATTCTAATTTTTTTTGGGAACAGTTACCCAATTCATTCTATAGTAATAATCAATTAACAACATGAAATACTTGTCACCTTGAAAGCTCTTGGTCTTGTAGGTCCACATAGGTTTGTATGGACCAAATCCAAAGGTCCTGCAGTAGAATATACTTTGATATTGAACATCTTTCTTGTTTTCTTCCCAACTTGACCTTGCTTGCATATTGATAGGCTTTGCAATTCTTGGAAGATCTCTCACAACTTGAGTAGAGCTTAACCTCACTAGACTATCAAAATTGATGTAACACATTCTTCTGTGCCATAGCCAAATTTCATTGATTTGAGTCATAAAGCGCTTACCATTAGCACCTTTGAGTTGATAGAAATTCCCATATGTCCTTGTTCCTACAACAACCAAAGTTCATGATCCTCTTTTTCTAATTTCACAGCCACCATCCTGAAATAAAAGATTATATCTTTTTTTGCACATTTTTCCTACACTCAAAAGATTATGCTAGAGACCCTTGACATAAAGAACATCATCAATATTATGCTTTCCATCAAAATTAATTGATCCTTTTCCACATATCTTACTAGATGTATCATCACAAAACTTAACAAGACCACCTTCAAACTTCTCCAGTTTAACAAACTTACTCTTATCACTTGTCATGTGATTTTGAGCATCTAATGTCAATTATCTAGTGACTTTTCTCCTCTCTAGCATGAAAAGTAGACACTATAGTCCCTTTGATGTTGTGACTTGTTTCTAGAGAAATTTATTTCATACATTTTTAGAGTTAGTAGCATTATCTCTAACTTTCAGATCCATGAACAAGAACTCATCATTTTCATCATCTAGGTAATCAGATTCATCATCAGATATGCTAACATCTTAAAATAATAAATTATATTGATAGATTTACCTTTATTATACTTATATTTGTCATTTAAAACTTTGTGTGGACATCTTGAAGCATAATAACTTATCTTTCCATAGTTGAAATATTTGAAAGGTAAATTACCTTTGTATTTTCTAGTCCCCCTTTTCAATCTTCTAACCAAATTTGCTTCTATCTCATCAAGATCATCCAGATTTGATCTATCATCCTTCTTTGTTTTGCTAGCTTTAAAAGAAGTCTCTTTTCTTGACTCATTTTGACCAAAATATCTCAATTCAAAAGTAGTTAAAGAACCAAATAATTGATCTCTGGAATAACGATCGAAATCCTGAACTTCTTCAATAGCATAAACTTTTTGATTATAAGATTTAGGAAGAATTCTTGATATCATTTTTACCACCTCATCTTCTTGCAGTTTTCCACCAAGACCATTGATGGAATTGACAACTTCATCCACTCTACTCATGTAGCTTGCAATGTATTCATCCTTTGACATCCTTAGGGTTTCAAATTTAGTCTTCAAATTTTGCATCTTTGCTTGCTTGACCTTATCATCTACTTCATAGACACTTTCCAAATTCTTTTAGATTTATTTAGCATATTTGTAGCTCATAACCTTCACAAGTTCTCAATCAACAAGAGTACTCAAAATAGCATTCCTTGTTTTTCCATTGTTCTCATATGCCTTGATCTCTTATGTAGATAATAGACTTGTAGACACTTAAAAATGTCATAAATGGTATTACACACTTAAATTCAATACAATGACATTATTTTGTCTTGAAATTCATCTTCTTTTCTCCTGTTTGATTAAATTAGCCGATTTATTTAATTAAATGACTCTTTTTTCACCTATTAATCTAATTGACCTAATTGGGTTAATTCACCCATTCTCACACTAACATTTCATCTTGTTTAGTTAAATAATGCAAATTATTTAATTTACACCCTAGGTCCTCTTATTTAATTAAATAACCTAAACTATTTATTTAAATATCATTTTGTATTCCTCTTTTCATTAAATAAATCCACAATTTAATGAAAATCCTATTATTCTCCATCTTGCACATTTAAATTTAGTTTTAATTAATTAAATTGCTAATTATCCTCACCTTCCCTCTTGCAATGGAATATTCTTGGAATATTCCTCCTTTGCACATTCCTCCAAATGAGAATATTCCTATGGAATATCCTCTTTTGTGCACTCATTCCTCCAAAATATCTCTTAACCTCTTCCTAATTTATAGGAAGTGTGTTTGTTGAAAGCTAATTTGGACCATTGATTAAATTAATTGATCCTTGTCAGCTTTCAACCTTGACCATGGATTGGAATCCTCAATCCATTTTTCATCCTCCTTTCATTGTTGACCATTGATTGATCTTTTCAATCTAAGCCCTTGATTTCTCATTTGCTCTCCTATAAATAGACCACTATTTGGAGATAAATGGATCCAAATTTTGATATCAAAGTCATGCTGTTGAAACTCACACTTAGCTTGCATCCATATTGAGCACTTTTATTTAGCATATTATATTAATTTCATCCATTTAGCTTAAGAATCCATTAATGACTTCCATGGTAACTTAGCTTGCATCCATTTTAGCATATTTTGGAATCTATGGATTACATCTTTGAATCTTGTACATATTTAGCATAGGTTTGCTCAAAACATAAAAAATACAAAAATAGAACCATGTCGAACTACGTTGTCTTTGAGCTTGAACATAGGCAAGTCCATCATTGATGTACCCCTGAGATACTCTAGGTGAGGAGCCAATCATAATAAATGAACAATCTATCAACTGTTCATATCTCATCAACAATAAGTCAATTCAGTCAAACTACATCATCTCTGCATGTATAATGTAGGCAAGCCTCATCTTTGATAAGCCCCCAAGGCCCCTAGGATAGTCTGTTAGGTTAGGTTCTTGGTCAAAAACTCAGAAAACCCCAAAACATTTGAAAATTGAAAACCCTAAATAGCCTCAAATAATAAAAAACCAAAACATTCACATAAACTTTCAAAAAAACCAAAAATAGCCTCAAAACATTTTCAAAATACCAAAAACATTGAAATATCCTAGAAAATCCAAAACCACCCATCCCATTTCACTTGCACTCACAAAAAACCTTCATCCATAATAAATCAATCATCACATTCACCCTTTGGTAACAAAAACAAAAAAAAAGTACAACAATCAACAAAAGTAGAATCTTTAAACGCAAAAATTAAACTCTTGATCATTACCAAACATGTCAATCAAACCTTATATCAACGACCTTTCAAACAACTTATCAACCTACCAACATCTGATAACACATCCTAGGATGCATCCTTCCTACAATGGGAATTACCATTGGCAATCACTTTGGATATTTATCCTAAACAAAACACACCTTTGGTAAGAGATGTAGATAAAATTGACTGTTTGTTTTGATCTCGTCTTATGATTTATCTTATTGAACCATTCTGAGGACCTCTTGATGATGTCTAAATGATTTAGAGAGAAAGGAATGGGGCATCGACCATTATCTTTCATTTGTTGTGCTTGTGGGGTATTCTTGTAAAATAATCTTGGCACATACTTTCTTAGTTGAGGTCATTTGGAGTAAATTGTTGACTATTATGTATGCTTTGGTTTGAGGTATTCTAAACTTCTAAACTACATTCCAATGAGGTTTTTGCACGTCAAGGTGTGAACAAGGATTATCCTATCTGTTTGCAGAGTCAAGGTCCATCACACTAGATACAACGCCGTCCTGGTTATCAATACCTTGATGCATCATGTCTATGTGTTATATCAAAAATAAGGAATGACAGAGTCCCAATCCCAAATATGAGAAAAATATCAATATCATGACCATATCTAATAAAGTCTCAAAGAATCATAGGCATGCTAGACTTTTGAATCAATCTCGAAATCAATGGTCAATCCATCCGTCTTATTATTCTTATTCTTCTATCTTTACCAACAATTCTATCAAAGTATCAAATCTGTGTGATATATCAAAATATGCATGAGGCTACCAATGGATGATGACTGTTTATACATCATCAAATTTTTCTACATCAGAAATCTGAGCTTTCTAGTCCTCTTTGAGTTGAACTGATGTTACAACTTTATCGAGAGATCAACCCAAAATTCCATATTTTCGTTCGATCTCTCGTGGAGGAGGGAACCAACTTAATTCCTTCCAATGGGGATATAGTGGGACATCCAAAAATTAGATTTTTTTTTTATCTAAGTAGTAGTTTTAATTTGAAAAGCATCAGTCTTTGAACCAAAGTAATAGGTACCTCATTTCAAAGAGGGGAAAAATGTAGACACTTAAAATGTCCTGAATGGTATTACACAAGTTTAAATTCAATATATTAACATCATTTCATCCTGAAATCCATCTTCTTTTCACCTATTTGATTAAATTAGCCTAGCTATTTAATTAAATGCTCATTTTTCACCTATTAATCTAATTGACCTAATTGGGTTAATTCACCCCTTCTCACACTAACATTTCATCTTGTTTAGTTAAATAATGCAAATTATTTAATTTACACCCTAGGTCCTCTTATTTAATCAAATAAACCTAAAATATTTAATTAAATATCAATTTGAATTCCCCTTTTCATTAAATAAATCAATAATTTAATGAATATCCTATTATTCTCCATCTTGCACATTTAAATTTAGTTTTAATTAACTAAATTTCTAATTATCCTCACCTTCCCACTTGCAAGGGAATATTCTTGGAATATTCCTCCTTTGCACATTCCTCCAAAAGAGAATATTCTTATGGAATATCCTCTTTTGTGTACTCATTCCTTCAAAATATCTCTTAACCTCTTCTAATTCTTTGGAAGTGTGTTTGTTGAAAGATAATTTGGACCATTGATTAAATTAATTGATCATTGTCAACTTTCAACCTTGACCATGGATTGGAGTCCTCAATCCATGTTTCATCCTCCTTTCATTGCTGACCATTGATTGATCTTTTCAATCTAAGCCCTTGATTTCTCATTTGCTCTCCTATAAATAGACCACTATTTGGAGATAAATGGATCCAAATTTTGATAGCAAAGTCATGCTGTTGAAACTCACACTTAGCTTGCATCCATATTGAGTACTTTTATTTAGCATATTATATTAATTTCATCCATTTAGCTTAAGCATACATTAATGTCTTCCATGGTAACTTAGCTTGCATCCATTTTAGCATATTTTGGAATTTATGGCTTACATCTTTGATTTTTATTACATTTAGCATAGATTGCATCCTCTTTATCAATTATCTTAGCATTTATCATTTTAAATCTAGTTTTGCATCATGCTTCACACACATCTCATCGGTTTCATTAGTTTTCTTCAATAAAATTGATTGGAACAAAGCTCATATCATCCACACTTATTTCAAGAAAATGGGATTAGGAAAGGGCTGAATTCCACACTCAAAGTAGCACCAATCCCCCAATGGGATAAGGTTTGTTCAGTTAATTAGGATTCTTTGTGCAATTTGAGCTTTATTTCAATTTTTAATGGCTTCCTAGTTTAACTTTGCAAGAATTTCATTGGAAATGTAACCTGATTTAACTAATTACATTGTTTTAAATTTCTTATTACAATCATGTTTAGCTTAGTTAAGATTTACATCCACAAGACCATTACTGGGCATGGTATATCCATCTTCAATTGACTTCCAAACTCCAAACCCTAGGGAAACAAGAAAACCTTCCATCCTAGTTTTCCAAAATGCATAATTCATCCCATCAAACAAGGGAGCCTCCTTCATGTGTGCCATCAAGATCTACCTCAAGCGGTTAAGCTTCTTCCAATGAACCTTGCTCTGATACCAATTGTTAGATGCACATGACAACTAAGAGGGGGGTGAATCAGTTGTATATTAAAAAATCAAAACCCTCATTAACATTCAAATCTTTATTATCCCTTAAACCCTTAATTAGATTTAACATGAAAATAAATAAAACAACAACACATCAAAACACCATGCATAATATAAAACTATATTTATGTTGAAAAACCATAGTGAGGATCAACTCATAATATAAAGTAATAGCAACACCGAATACAATAGGCTCACTACTAGAGGGATCACTACTAAAGGACTCACTATCCAAAATAAAGAAGATAGAAGAAGGGGTGGCTCATTGCCAATTTGAACTGCTAATAATGCATCTCTCTTATGCTGAAGGTAGAGTTCCACTCAATCATAAACAACTCATTTAACATAATAATTTGTAGACACCTTCTGCTCACTACATCTAGGAGTCATAGAAATTAAAGCTCACACTCATTTCACCACACTTAATCAAATTTGAATATTTTGCACACCTTCTATAGATCCACACACATATCCAAAAATTCACCTTACTTATATACCATCGATGACCTAAACAATCTTAATTAGAGTGGTCTTAATGAAATGTATGCACCTCAACCGTGTAACATCAAATATGTTGGCACCAAAAAATTCCATAGTGTAAAGAAGAGAAGAAAAGCCATGCCAAAACTTAGCTAGGACCTAAATCTACATCAACACACTTCTCAACACTCCACAAACAACAATAATCCTTCACAACTAACGCTAGCACACTAGGTCGATGAAACCTACACTAACACTAACAAGCGACCACAAGCATGCCTATTCATGTTCGAAAAAATCTTGCAAACCACTCAAAAGCATTCCAAAAAATCTTAGAATATTCCACATCATTAGAATATTCACCACTATTACCACAACCACTGAAACTTAAGAACACCATTATTTTGTGCAACCAAACACACTGGCACAGACATCCAACACACCAAAAAATCTTGCAAAACATCACAACTCATGAAAATTCAAGGGAATGTAGATAAAAAATATATAAGGATGTTCTCAGATCCACAAGACAAGAACCTTTACTGTGAAGAAATGTGGAGCAATCTTATTTCTCCTAGACACCCTGTTTGACTAGACAAACATACTATCAAACACAACTTTTGTTGTAGAACAATCTAGAACCCAAAACTCTAGATATGTAATCTTTGAACACCTCTAATCACCATATCAAAACCACACAAGAATATCCTAAATCATGAAGAAATGTGGAGTAGAAAAATGAACACCACTCTATCATACTTAACTTTCTTTTATTCAAATTTTCTCAAAAGCACTTGGAAACCAAGTGAACCAACTTCATCAACAACACTATTAACATATTTGTAGCACATATACAACATATACAATATCTCTCATCAACTTTAGCACATCCAAATATGTCCTCAAACACAACCTCTACAACTATACTAAAGTAAGACATCAATTACAACATCAACAACATTGTGTTGACATCAATACCAACAACTTCAGGCTTCCAACAACTCCAATGCTAGGGGTTGACATCATCAACACCAAAAAAATTCCAAAATTCTCTTCATACAAGGGGTTGACATCAATGAAAACTCCCAAACTTGCAAACAACTCAAGCTTCCAACACATGTATTACTACTAATATTTACCAAAGAACATAAATGGTTATATGAATATCCACTTTCATTCATAAAGGAAATTTAATGTCCCTTATAAGCACATGACATCACCTAATTTAGTAGTAAGATATTAAGAAAGGTGTACCTATTATGTAAGAAACTCCATAGGCAACACTTCTTTTGGGTTGATGAATGATGCAGTCTGCTATATTAGAATCATTTGACTGTTAAAAGGGTGATACTTGGTTAATCCATACATTGATCATTTGCATTTTCCTGCAACTCTGGGTGTGGATTCTTAGTACTTAATGGTGATCCTCCCTCCAAAATGGGAATCACATGCAAAAATATTTCTCCCTATCTTCCACTAATTTTCCTGACCTTCTTAAAAAAACCAACCGCACATGTTACTGAAATGTCCCTCCATTACTTTCACGCATTTAACTGTTACTTATTAATAATTCACTTTCATGTAATTTTAAAATAATGATGCATGATTTTATTTACGTTGGTTTAATTTAGTTATTTTTAATTTAATGTCATTTTACTTTACAATTGCATCCATGCAATTACATTTTAATTAACAAATAAATTTAGTTTTTAATTCAACTAATTTTTATTTAAATTTTCATTTGATATTATCCCTTCCATTAAATACAATTAATTTATTTATTCTCATTAATATTTCAAGCACTTTATAGTTTTGATAGCTATATATTTATAATAATAATATATTATTATATTTATTTAATTAAAAACGATCAAAGCTTATAAAAAATATGATGTATTTAATTTTCCTTAATAAAATTAATATATGAAAACAAATAATTTTAATGCACAACAAGGAAATTTTATCAATATAGAGCGAAAATAAAATTAGTTTCTACTTAATAATCATGCAATTGGAATTTTTAACTATTTGAATAATTATTTAATAGTATTAGTTAAATTATCAAAGAAAATGAGATGTGACACCCGTTGTTCTTGCAAGGTGTTTGACAAGTGGGAAATTTGTTGGGAAAATGTGTCTCAGCCTTGCAATTACATAAGGTATTATTGATAGGTAAGCATGGAGGGCACGAGGGAGGGTAACCTGTGAGGGGTCTGGGGGGATTATCCCCTTGTCAGGGGGTCTAGGGGCCACACACCTTGACGGGGGTTCAGGGGCAGTGCCCCTTGAAGAAATTTTTTATGTATATTTTAGTATTCTAAATCTGGACCATTCATCATTATATCTTAGATCCAACAGTCGATATTTTTTGGCTTGAATTTCCCTAGAAGGCAACCCTATTTTATGAGGGTGTTGTATTATGACTGTGTATTGTGATGTATTCTGAGAGTTTGATGTAGGTCATGTTGCCTCTTGATCTTTGATTGGTTATAATCATGTGAGAAGCTTGCTCTAGAAGTATATTGTAATCTTTGTGATTTTTGAATAATATATTCCAGGCTGCTTTTGGAGTGGGGTTTTTCTCAAAAAGGTTTTCCCCACATAAATCAATGTGTTATGGTATGCATGATATGCATGTTTATTTCTATTTAAGTTTTTTTAACTATTGAAAAGATATGTACAATTTTGTGTTATCCTCCTCTTAAGATTAGTGTAGGAATTTATTTCCCTACCTTAATTTTCTTATAAAATCATTGCTTTTCCCAAGTGGTACTTGAGGGAGAACCTCATGGTGAGTTCCATAGTTAGATATGAGGCATGCTCTTTGTGAAAATGGTGGTGAGGTGGTGTTACCTCTAGCCTTGTGTGTCTGTTGGACCTAGTAGTTGTCCTTGCCATTGGTTGTAGTGGAAATTGGTGAAGTTGGTGTGGTGATCTTTGAGGTGGTTGTGCACCTAGTGGTGGGTGGTCACTTAGCTTGTGCAACTCTAAAGAGGTGTGTTTTATGTTTTATTCTTATACCTGGTGAGAGTCTAGACAATTAATTTATGAGTATGATGTGCTTGAAAGATCATGTAATAGATGTATCTGTCTTTTCTTTGTGCATGCTTCTAGGAGTAAGCCTAATTTTAGTTGGGTAGGATGTAGTGTCCCTCCCATTTGTTGAGAGTATGAAGGTGTTGTCATTGATGTCAACTGGTTGTTGCTATCATTGATGTCATGAATGATGGTTATTGACTGTATATGTCGAGGATATTGAGAAAATTGTAATGAAGAAAGGTTGTAGGTATTTAGTTTTTGCTTTGAGTTTTTCTTTGGGATTTGCTGCTATGCTACTAAGTATTTGAGTTATTGTTCATGGTTGCTGGAAGTTGCTATATTTAGATTTTGGGTTTTTGGATTGTTGTACAGTGTGAGTTATGCTCACTATTTGTGTACTATGCTTTTCTATGTATTTGGCTATGATTTGGGAGAAATGTAGTTGCTCTAGATTTCTCTATTTTGTGGTTTTAGGACTTGCGGTTTTGGAAATAAGTTGATAAGATCATGTTCAAGTTAAAGTTGTTATCCGAAGAGATTGGATCGTGTTACAGTTGCGTGTAATTAATTGTTTATGTGTTTTGCACGGGTATTGGCCAACCTTGTGTTTAACATTACGTACAAAGTTTATGGAAGCATGTTGGGACTTATTTAGGTCCTCATTAGATGTGTGTTTGGGTCACCCTCATTCTAATTCCACCATAGAATGTTTTGGCATCAACCTAATTTGAATTTGTAAATGTGAGTGGTGTGTGGCCCACTTTGGATGAGTTTCAAAGTTGAAGACGGTATAAATATAAGTTGAAATGTTGAGAAAAAGGTGTGAATGAATGCAAGCAAGATAGATGTGAGATAGATGCAAAAAAATGTGTATGTGATGCGAGTTTGAGCAAGTCAATGCAAAATCTAATTGTGAGTTTCTGGAGGTAGTGAGTTGAAGGTGTACTCTATCATTCAAGCATGTTTGCAAGTGTGTGAGTGAATTGTGGTGGAAATTTTCATTGCATTGAGATTGTTTTCTCTCTATAACAAATATATTCTATCTTCTTTGTAATTCTATGGTAGTGATCCCTCTGGGTGGTTAACCCTTGTTGGACAATGAGTCTTGTTTTAGATAGTAAGTCTTGTTTTGGAAGTGAGCCTTTGTATTCAATTTTGATATTCTCTATATTATGAGCTAATCCTCACCATGATTTTTCCCTTATTGGGTTTTCCACGTAAATATGGTGTTATGGTGTGTGTGATGTTTTTCAGTTTTTGCTTTTGCACTTAATGATTAATCTCATTAGCAGAGTAAAGGATTTGTGAATGATAATTGATCTAATCTTTGGTGGAAGTTCTTAAAGGTTAATTTTTTTTACAACTGATTCATCCCCCTCTTAGTTGTCTTTCTCAACAATTGGTATTAGAGCTTGGTTCCTTGGAGAAGAGCTTAATTGCTTAAGGATGGTTGAGGATGGCAAGCAAGATTACTATTGAGTGTCCTAAGTTCAATAGGACTGTCTGTTCCCTCTGGAAGATAAAGATGGAATGATATCTGGAGTACTATGGATATGATGTTAAGAAAGCTTATAAGACTGCTTACACTC
Source organism: Sequoia sempervirens (assembly GCA_007258455.2). Lineage (NCBI taxonomy): Eukaryota > Viridiplantae > Streptophyta > Pinopsida > Cupressales > Cupressaceae > Sequoia > Sequoia sempervirens. The sequence continues at coordinate 35,574 of VDFB02051292.1, forward strand.
CTCCTGCTAATGGTCTGAGTACAACTGATGAGATCAAGGAACATGAAGCAAACAACAAGGAAAAGTTTATTCTAAAGAATAGTCTTTCACATTTCATGTTAATTAAAGTTGCAAATATGAAGACTACTAAAGAGGTCTAGGATGAATTGGAAAAGATTCATGAAGGGGATGAAAAGGTCAAAGAAGCAAAGCTGTAGAATTTGGAGGCATAATTTGAGCTCCTACATATGTCTGAAGATGAGAACATTAAATCCTATGTACAAACAGTGGATGAGATTGTAGGTGGAATGTGAGGACTTGGTGCTACAGTGGATGAATTCAGGATTGTGAAGAAGATTCTCAAAACTCTCCCTAATGCATACAATGAAAGGTATCTACTATTGAGGAATATATAGATTATAAGACATTTACTAAAGATAAGTTGTTGCTCTAACATCTTATGAAATGAGAATGCCTAACTCGAGAAATGGATCAAAGACAAAAACTAATTTTAGGGATACAAGAGCTGAAGATCTAGATGGAGAGAAATTTGATGATGTAGAAGCTAGCTTTGTAAGAAGAATGAAAAAGGGCTTCGGTAAGTATGAAGGTAAGTTACCTTTAAATAGTTTAGTTGTGGAGGAATTGGTTATTATGCTTTGAGATTTACAGAAAGAGCTAAGAATAATAAACATATATTAAGCAAAGAAAATAAAGGGAAGATAATTAAGAGAGCATATTATGTGAATGAAGATGCTGGTATTTTTGATGAAGAGTCTGATTATGGAGATTTTGATGATAATGAATGCTTGTTCTTGGCTATAAAAGATGAATCTACTCCTCCTAATACTGAAAGATAGGTGAAGGAAAGTCCTCCAGAGAAATTTAAAGAAATTGTGATCTTTTCCCTTAATGTTGAACAAGAAAAGAACTACTGGGTTGTCGACAGTGGCTGTTCACATCACATGACTGGTGATAAGAGAAAGTTTGTTAAACTTGAAAAATATAATGGAAGCTTCATTAAATTTGGAGATGATACTAGTGCTAATATTTATGGGATAGGTTTAGTAAGTTTTGATGGCAAGCATAACATTGATGATATCTACTATGTTAAGGGTTTAAGGCACAATCTCTTGAGTGTTGGAAAAATGTGTAGTAAAGGATATAATCTTGTATTTGAGGATGAGAGATGTGAAATTAGGAAAGGATTTGGAACAATGATTGTTGCTGGTAAGAAGTCTGAAGGAAATATTTATCAACTTAAGGGTGTTGATGGCCATTGCTTTATTTCTTAGATTAATGACAGTTGGTTATGGCATCAGATAATGTGTCACATGAATTCTGATAATATGGCGAGTATCATTGCAATACAAGTTGTGAGAGATTTACAAAGGATTACTAAGCTTGTAAATGCTATTTGTTAGAATTGTCAGTTTGGAAAGCAAGCTAGAAACTGCTTTAGGTTGAAGGAACAATCTAATTATGAACTTATGGATTTGATTCATATAGATCTTTGTGGTCCTACAAGAGTGAGAAGTCTACAAGTTGAAAAATTCAAGGCATTTAAGGCTATGGTTGAGAATGAAGAAAATTTGAGAATAAAATGTTTGAGGTCTGAAATAGGTGGTGAATTCACCTAGAATGAGTTTAATATGTTTTGTGAAGTTCATGGAATAAAAGGACAGTTACTTTCTCGTAGAAGTCCTCAACAAAATGGAGTTGTTGAAAGAAAGAACATAATGATTCAAGAAGCTATTAGATCAATGATTACAGAAGCAGGTTTGCCAAAATTTTACTGGAAAGAAGCTATTCACATTATTGTTTATGTGTTTAATCGATTTCAAGAAAAAGCTAACAGTACTAAGATCCCCTGTGAGCTATGGTGTGGAAGAATTACTATTGTCAAGTATTTCAAGGTATTTGGAAGAAAATATTATATCAGAAGGGATGAAGAAAATTTAGGGAAGTTTGATGCTAGATGTGATGAAGGTATCTTCCTTGGATACTCTACTAGAAGCAAAGATTATAGATGTTTCAATAAAAGATTGAGAAAGATTGTAGAGAGCAAAAATTTCAAGGTTGATGAAGCATTGAAGAATTCATTTGAAGTTGATGGATATATATCTTATGATCCTATTTGCATAAGAGTAGAAGTTGTGGAAGAACAGGAAAATCAGAATGAAGAAGAAGCTCCGGTGGTGTCCCTATAGACACTTAAGAATGTCTCGATGGATCACATTGATTAACTAACATCATTTCATCCTAAAACCCATCCTCTTTTCGCTTAATTGATTAAATTATCCTAGCTATTTAATTAATTGCCTCCTTTTCATCTATTAATCTAATTGACCTAGTTAGGTTAATTCATCCCTTTTCATGCTAACATTTCATCCTATTAAATTGAACAAATAAAATTATTTAATTTAATCCCTAAAGTCCTCTTATTTAATTAAATAACCGCAAGTTATTTAATTAAATATCATATCACTTCCCCTTTCCATTAAATAAATAAATTATTTAATGAATATCCTAATTCCCTTAATTTTCATAATTGAAACTTTATTTTAATTATCAAATTACTAATAAATCTAATTCCCCCCACTTGTAAAGGGAATATTCCTCCTTTGCACTTCCTTCAAAAGGAATATTCCCATGGAATATTCCTTCCTTTTACATTAAAACTTTGTTTTAATTTGCTAAATTTCTATTCCCCTCATGAATCCATGAATATTCCAAATAATATTCTCTTTCTTCACTCTTTGAAAAAGGAGTATTCTTCCTCATAAAAACTCCACAAGACTTCATGTGCAAGTTAACTTACAAGACTTCTTTCTTAGCTTTGAAAGTGTGTTTGTTTGATGAATGTGAGGCCTTGATTAATATCATCTTGCATCCTCAACCCTGATGGGAATCCATGATCCATGCCTCCATCTTCTTTCCTTTTTGACCATTGATTAGTTTTTCAATCTTCACCCTTCATTTTTCATTTGTCCTCCTATAAATAGGTCACTATTTAGAGACAAATGGATCCATCTTTTAAAAAACTCATGTTGTTAAATCATCACACTTGCACTCATATTTCATTGTATCATTTTAGCTTATTTACTTGCATATTATCTTAGCTTCCATTAATGGCTTCCATGATAACATAGATGCATACATTTAGCTTATTTGTTAATTAGGATTTCAATATTTTGAAGATTGCATACATTTAGAGTAGATTTGCATACACCTGTACCGATCATCTTAGCATAAATCATGTTAAAATAGCTTGCATCATGTTCATTTAGCTTTAAATCATGTTTTCATACACATATATCAATGGTTTCATTAGTTTTCTTCAATAAAACTGATTGAGACAAGCTCATTATCCAAGGGATTGGGAAAGGGTCAGTATTCCACATCAATGCAACACCACTCCCCCAATAGGATAAATTTCAATGTCTTAGATTAGAGGTTTGTCAAGCTTTCATTATTTAGAATGTTAGTTTTAATGGATTCTTTTTCTTTCTTTACAGTGAATGATCTTATTTGGATTGATGCTTAGTGGGTTAAATGTGCCTCAAATTTGTATAGATAGGGTGTAGTTAACCTATACTATATCATTGGTCACAATCCCCAAAGACACCTAAATATGTGCAGAAATATCATTCAGAAAGTAAAATCATTGGAGACAAGAGGAAAGGAGTATTGAAAAGAAGCAGAGCTGCTGCTACTAGTGAAATAAATTTGTACTTACTTTCTGAAGTTGAACCGAAGACAATGAGTGAAGAATGTAATGATAAACATTGGATGAAAGCTATGGAAGAAGAAATAATGCAGATTACAAAGAATCAAACTTGGGAATTGGTCCCTAGACCAATAGATAAAACCATAATTGTCCATCAAAATGGGTATTTATAAACAAGTTGAATGAGAATGGAGAAGTGGTTAGAAATAAATCAAGACTTGTATGTAAGGGTTACTCACAAGTAGAAGATATATATTTTCAAGAGACCTTTGCTCCGATGGAAAGGATGGAAGCTATCAGAATATTTTTAGCATTTGTTGCTCATAAATATTTTAAATTTTACCAGATGGATGTTAAGTTTGCACTTCTAAATGGTGAGTTAGAAGAAGAAGTTTACATGGAACAACTAGAAGGATTTCAATTTTTAGATCAATCAAATATGGATTGCAAATTAAAGAAAGCTTTATACAGATTGAAGCAAGCTCCTAGAGCTTGGTATGCGAGGTTGGGAAGATTTTTGATTTAGCAAGGTTTTAATAAAGGTATGGTAGATAGTAATTTGTACTTCAAAATTAAAATTGAAAAGATCTTGATATAGGTTGTATATGTTGATGATATTATCTTTAGAGGAAATGAAACAATGTGCAAGATGTTTGCTAAAGAGATGCAAAAAGAATTTGAGATGTCTATGTTTTTTGAGATGAATTTCTTTCTTGGGCTACAAATCAATCAAACAGAAAAAGGAATTTTTATTTCAAAGTCAAAGTATGTAAGAGAAATGTTGAAGAAGTTTGGGATGGATGGTTCCAAACTGGTATGCACTCCTATGGTGACTAGTTACAAATTGAGTAAAAAATGATGGTTCACCTAAGACTAATAAGAGCAAATACAGATCTATGATTGGTGGATTTTTGTATTTAAGTGCTACTAGACCAGATATTATGCATGCAGTTTATCTTGTGGTTAGATTTCAAGAAGACCCTAAAGAAACAAATGTTGTTGTTGTTAAAAGGATATTTAGATATTTGAATGGAACTCTAGATTATGGCTTGTGGTATCCTAGGGGTACTGATTTTACACTAACTACTTATATAGATACAGATTGGGTAGGTTGTGTTGATGACAAAAAAAGTACAAGTGGTGGTGAATTCTTTCTTGGTTGTAGATTGGTGTCATGGTTAAGTAAAAATCAAGATTTAGTTTCCTTATCCAATGTAGAGGCTGAGTATATTACTACAACATCTTGCTATACACAAGTTTTGTGGATGAGACAAACATTGAAAGATATCAAAGTAATGTATGATGATCCCCTTTCTATCTTTTGTGATAATAGAAGTGCAATTAACATTTCAAAGAATCCAGTGATACACTCAAGGACGAAGTATACATCTATTAGGTATCACTTTTTGAGAGAGAAGGTTATGGAGAATGAAGTAAAGCTTGAGTATGTACCTACGAAGGATTAGGTTGACATATTTACCAAGGCTCTTCCTAAAAATACTTTTAGTATCTCTGAGAGAAGTTAGGGGTTATTGTCCCTCCTTTCTTGAACTAGATGCATATGGAGATGCATTAGTATAGTGGGTCTCTGGATCTATCTTTTGGACTTATGTTTGTTGGCTACCTCTCAGGGGGAGTAGGTAGTGTCATTTGCTGTTTTGTTCTTATTGTCAAAGGGGAAATCAATGTTAAAATTATTTTTCCTTTACCATTGATGTCAAAGGGGCAGCGTGTATCATGTGAAAATGATTATCTTATGAGGGGGGGAAAGTAAAATCATGAGAAAGTGTGTTCAAAGTTGTTTTGTTTTCTTTGATGGTTTTTCACATCATGTCTTGCCATCAATTACAAAGGGGGAGTTTGTTGCAAGTATGAAGGTGTTTTCATTGATGTCAATTAGTTAACTAGTTTTCTACTAGTTGCTGCTATCATTGATGTCATGAATGATGGTTATTCACTGTATATGTCGAGGGTATTGAGAAAATTGTAATGAAGAAAGGTTGTAGGTATTCAGTGTTTGCTATGAGATTTTATGCTATGATAGTAAGGATTTGAGGTACTGTTCATCATTGCTAGAAGTTGCTATATCCATATTTTAGGTTTATAGATCATTGTATAGTGTGAGTTATGTTCACCAGTTGTGTACTATGTTTTTTTTGTGTATCTGACTATGATTTGGGAGAAATGTAGTTGCTCTGGATTTCTTTGTTTTGTGGTTTCAGGACTTGTGGTGATGAAAATAAGTTGATAAGATCATGTTCAAGTTAATTTTGTTATCTAGAGAGATTGGATCGTGTTAAGGTTGTGTGTGCTTAATTGTTTATGTGTTTTACATGGGTATTAGATGACCTTGTGTTTAAAAATACTTATGAAGTTTATAGAAGCATAGTGAAGTGTGTTGGGACTTATTTAGGTCCTCATTAGATGTGTGTTTGGGTCTTCCTCATTCTAATTCCACCGTAGAATGCTTTGGTGCCGACATAAATTGAATTTGTAAATGCGAGTGGTGTGTGGTCCACTTTGGATGAGTTTCAAAGTTGAAAATGGTATAAATATAAGTTGAGATGTTGAGAAAAAGGTGTGAATGAATTCAAGCAAGATAGATGCAGGATAAATGTGAAATAGTGTGTATGTGATATGAGTTTGAGCATATCAGTGTAACATCTAATTGTGAGTTTCTGGAGGCAGTGAGCTGAAGGTGTACTCTATCATTCAAGCATGTATGCAAGTGTGTGAGTGAATTGTCATGGAAATATCCATTGCATTGAGATTGTTTACTCTTTGTAAA
>VDFB02051293.1:0-47992 GCA_007258455.2 Sequoia sempervirens
TTATAGCATCATTTCTTGATGCTAGTTGTCTTAATTCTTCTTTGACTTTCAAGAATTTCCAGAAATCCACTGTTAGAATGATCTTTCATAATGCTTCTTGAAGAGCCAGTTTCATTAGCATTCCTTTCTCATAATGTAACACCACTGAGATAATGAAATATTTGGTCTAGTGTCAACATTTCACCACCTTCTGCTTGCTTTCTTTCTGCAAGCCTCAAGAATACATGGCCACAAGTATTTGGCTTGTGGAACAACCACAAATGATTGTGCATGAGTATTTAATGGAAGGGAAGCAATTGATGATTTAAACATTAAATTCCCAGGCTTAGACTACCGCATTCACACCTATCAATGACACCTATGTAGAAATTACCAAATCTTTTTTATACATTTCATGTTTATCGAAGCATTTCCATCTTTAATTTCTAACGTACTTTGTTCTGAATGTTTATCTTCATTTGATTCATTTTACTTTAATCTCTCCATAACTCATATAAGATGCAACCCATCGTCCATTAATATATTGTTGGCTTCGGTACATATAGGGTTGGTAAAGGGAACATTGGCAAACATTGTAGAATTAGATGAGACCGCTCATTTACTTGAAGAGATTTTTTCATAGAATTTGTAGCATGCAGGGTGAGAGGATGATGAAAATGTAGTGAAGATGCCAACTTTACACCTATGAATTGTGTTCCATAAAATGGCATTTCTTAGAGCATCCTGCAAACAATTCATATGCCTTGTATATGCTTCCAAATATTCAATTCCCATTGGAGCCTCCATGTCCCAATCCTCGAGCTTCTTATCATCTGGATCAGGAATAGTTTTAGGTGGAATGAGGGTGGGCTCAAAGTCATCAAACAAAAGATTTCCCTTCTTTTTTCTTCTCTCCATCTATCAAAATCCTCAATTCATTATTTGCTTTGATAATGGTTGTATAAACATGAGTCAACCTATCAAATGAAATAGATAGAGGGTACTTGAGATGGTGTTCAACATACTCCCTAGATTCAAGATTCTTATGCTTGGAAATGAAGTGCACTTTATTTGTAGCTCCTCATTTGTCCCATCCAAACATGGAGTATGGAGCCTCATTTTCAAACAACCCATGTGCCGAGTCTATGTTTCCACAATTTCCATACAATTGGCAAAGTATTTTGAAATATAATATCTGAACAAATCATCCTTCATTTGCTTTGATGGATGTCCACGATCGATCCCAAATCCCTCTATTTGGTGCGAGCCGAGAGGATGCTAGCAATCATTATGGAATTTGGCTTTGATGGCATTTAATTGAAAGTTTCAAAATCCTCTTCAATAAACTCCTTTGATGCATACTCTACAGTCATTGCAAATAATACTAGATTGGAGTCATTAATTGATTCGCTGCTACAATATTCCAAATACAATTGCTAACTTCTTAGTATGGCAATAGAGGCATGCTTTGAATATGGAAAATACCTACTACCTTTATCTCCCAAGACAATTCTCACACTTTGCATGGGTCTCTTGTGTCATATGAGCATGGCACCAACTAAAAGATACCATTTATTGAAGCATTTTATGGAGAAATTCATGACTTTCATGAGGTGTTGTATTCTTCTCTAGGGATGTCAGTCAAAACAGAGGTTCCAAAACCTTTGAAACCTCTGAGAACAAAGGATTCAGAGAGTCAGGAGAAATAAGAACTTAATAACCTTGAAGTCGAGGAAAATGGGATTTCAAAACTTATGAAAGTTCTGACACAAAGGGCCCCACATCAAACATTAACTTTAATATTAATAAATTTATCTCTTTTATGAAACCGGACTTCAAAATACGAGGTAAATAAATCTATTCGCCATAACAAATATTGTTATTCATTTTCTGACCTTGAAAATAATATTAGACTTCATAAAGTCACTAATAACTTAAAAGCTTTTTTAAAACACACTTTAAGTTGATGAAGATAGCTCCATATTTCTCTCATAATGGCTCTGATCTACATGAAATTTTGATAGCATGAAGATTTGGGCTCACCGAGCAAAACCTAGAAGGCATTTAACCTCTAGCAACCCGAAAACTAGATTTTTGCTATATTTGTGAAGCATGGACCGAAAAATGTGAAGCTTGATAACTTGTAAACAGATAAGTATTTTGGCATAGAAACTGGTCGGATTGGGAAAAATGAGGTTAGGATGAGAACTATAAAGGAATTTATACCAGCATCTATAGATTTTCAAAAATAATTATTTTTTGTGATTTGGCAGCTTAAGAGGTATGTATAGGGGAATGCACTAAAATTTGAAAAATCAAGTTCAAATTTTGGGGTAACAAGTAATAACCAAAATGATAGAAAAAAATCTACAAAAACTGATTTAAAATGTTGTTTTTACCTTACACAAGACTTTGTCTGGGCCTGGTCGCCCCTCTGTCAGTCCTGGCTGCCCCTCTGCAGGTCCTAGCTGCCCCTGTTGGGTCTTGGCCTCCCCTGTCAGGTCCTAGCAACCCCTCTATCATGTCCTGGCCGCCCCTTTGTCAAAACAAAGAGCTAAAGTTCATTTTCTGTCTCATACAGGCGTCTCTGTAGGTCCTGGCCACCCCTGTCAAGTCCTAGCTGCCCCTTTGTGAGGTCTTGGTTGCCCCTCTGTCAAAACATAGAGCTAAAGTGTAGTTTCTATCTTAGACAGGTGTCCCTGTAGGTATTGGCCACCCCTATAAGGTCTTGGACGCCCTTGTTAGGTCCTGGCCACCCCTTTGTGGCCCTGGTCGCCCCTTTGTGTCACCTGAACCTGCAAAATATTAAAAAAACAAACGTGAAAATAAAAAAAGGACCCATTTGTGGGTCCCACCAGACATGCCAGAAATGTGTGCAGGTGTTTTTTACTTCTAACTATGCAAAAACTAATTAAAAAGCAATGTAAAGAAACACAAGACCACCTCAATGATTAGCCTAAGTTAAGCACAAAAGAAATATCAAAATGAGAGTGATTATACCTTTGCTTGTGTTTATCTCCTTGGTTGGCCCTTGACTGAAATTTGGTTGTGTGCTCCTTTGATGGCAATGTGATGGAAAATGGATGGAAGGTGATTAAAATGCAAGATGAGAGTGGGTATGTGATAAGTGAGCAAGATGGATGAAAATTATTGAATGCAAAATGTGCTTAATGATGGCTTGAATGGTTTAAGAGCATAAGGGTGTTACAAAATGCATAAGGTGTAAGAATGAATGAAAAAGGAGGGTATTTATAGAAGAAGTTGAATTTTTTAGAGAATTCAATGGTCAGGATTGAGCCACCATGGCCAAGATGAAGGGCTATGGTGAGTTGAGGACTCACAAGCCCTCACATCTTGACATGTGGAGGACAAAGTGTCCAAAGGACATGGTGAGATGGAAAGGGTACAAATGATGTGGAGGAAGGACAAGTGATGTGGAAGAAGTACAAGTAATTTGAAATTACTTTGGAAGATGAGAATATTTTCTCAAAAAGGAACCTCTTGTCCCCAAGTGAGAATGAAAGTGACAGGGTATGTGCAGGATCATGATGGGCCAAAAAGTGGCAATATGATGGGTTTGTGGTTGATGACTATTTTTTTACCCAAAATTGATGAAATGAAAAGGATTTTTGAAGGAGATTCTCAGCTTTCCACTGATATATAAATTATGCTTCACTTTGAATTTAATAAGTAATTATTATTCATTTTCTATTCAAATTATGATTAAAGTCCTAATTGATAGGTTGATTGAAAAACATTTCTAGCTTTCAAATAGTATCACATTTTTTGAATCCAAAATATGCATCGCATTCTATGCTTCACATATTATAGAATTAAAAAAAATAAAATTGAATTTCATGAATTTTTGACCAAGTTAAGGTGGTCAGACATACAAGTTTGTATATTTTAAAAAAAGTTGTAATAAAAAATTTATAATTAATTATTTACTTGGAAAAAAATTACAAAAAAATATGCATCACATTGGGGCATGATTCCTCTACTTATATCTAAAATCTTATAAAAAAATATTATCGTTTTATTGTTGTTAGGGTGGTCAGACAAACACCTACTTATTTTTCCCTTGAAATTTAAGTACTATTGCATTGAAATTTCAAATTTTTACTAAATAATTTTTTTTTTTTTTAAAAACAAACCTAGTAGTTTAGAAACTACATTCAATTTGCTACAGATTTTATTCTTACATATTTTTGAAATAATATACATATCTTATTCAAATTTTGACGTGAAGTTGCCTAACTCTGATTTTTCTAATTTTTTTGCCACTTAAGGACCTATTTTTTCCATGATGATCCTGCACATACCCGACATGTGAGGAATTTTAGTATTCCTCAAAAAATCTCCATGGGAAGAAGAAAGTGGTTGGAGAAATAAATCTGAATTACAAATTCACATGATTGGAGTGGATAAGGTGGTTGGGAGGATAAATATGAATTTTAAATTCATATGATAAGCAAATTGTGGATAAGACAAGGTTCTTATGGAGGAGGCTAATAAGTACCTTGTGGATAAAACAAGGTCCTTATAATAGAAGGTTTTTGGCTTCATGTGACTTGATGTGACCTTTCAATGATCACATGGGGAAGAGGAGAATCCTTTGAGGAATAAAAAGTGAATTTTAAATTCACATGGGGAAGAGGGTCTATGCCAAATATGGAGAATGTGAAGGTTGACCAAAAGGGCATGCTAAATGTAGCAAGGGGATTAGATTAAGGTTGTGCAAATACATGATTAAGAAAATTAATGAGAGATTAGAAGCAAGAGGGAGATTATGGAGGATGTGACATTAATCTTGATTAAGGTGTGCACATCCTAATCATGGATTAATTAAATTAATCCATATTAGAAGAGGGTTATGGAGGATGTGACAAGGAGAGAGAAAAAGGAAGAATTTAAAATTGATTTTATTCAAAAAGGTTAAATGACTAAATTAAATAAATTGATATATTTATTTAATTTAGAGAGGAAAAGGTGTAAGGTGAAGTATTTAATTGCTAAATTAAATACTTTAGGAACCTTAGGCAAAAGGTGAAATATTAATAAATCATTTAATTAATATTGACGAAATAAACAAATAATGTAGATGAGTTTGACCATGTGGGAGTGTTCAAATTTGGATGTCTACACTTATTATTAGATTGGACGCAATATAGGACAAGTTGACTCATTGCATGAGATTATCACACTTGTCTTTATCTTGTTAATCTGCATGTAGGGTTTTCTTGTGCATTTCCTATATAAGCATGCACATTCATTTGTAATATCTATCTTGGTAACATGGTTTAATCTAGGTCATTTGCATCAATATAATTCTTAGGTTATTGAGCACAATCTCTCTTTTAATCTTACCTATTCTAATTGGTAATTTCTTGTAGGTGTTTCATGGGAGTCGTGGATTGAATCAGTCAATTTCAACAATAACAGTGCTTACCAAAATTTTGATATTCATTTATACTATTCTATTAACTTGTTGTCTACTATTCTATGAATAGATTTTTCAATTTATGTTTTGTCAAAAATATAAGGTGCTACCTTATTATTAGAACTTTGTGATATGAGGGAATTTAAATAGACTGTCTTTTTCCACCTTTAGTTCTATGGTCTATTTCAATAATTTGAAGCCTCTCAATGCTTTATCCCTCGTCCTAGATCCATTCTTCAATAATCCTTTTATAATGAAAGGCTCCATTATGCATACACAAATCTATTATTTGTCAACATTGTCCTCTCCTACCATGGAATCCTTGCTCCATTAACAACATCCAAAATAACTTCATCTAAACCACCTAAACATTTGTTATGGATTATAGGTGACACCATATTTTTTATTAAATCTTTATCCCCACAGGATGAAACAAAAATTCCATGAGCATGGAAGAGATATCCTTTTTTACCTTATATCTATGCTCTGTAGTCATAAATTCTTCCCCTAAAACCCATTGCATTTGGTGAAGGAATGAACCACTCCATGTCTTAAACACATATTTGAGTTTTTTTGTTGTAATTTTTTCGAGAAAGATCATTTACTCTTGGCCACAAATCAAATGCACCGATATATCCATTAGAGAGCTCAAAGAAAGCATGGGTTCATTTTCTCAATGAGATTTTAAAAAATATTGAGATATACTAAGAATATCATGTCATTTAACTTAAACATCCATTTTCCCTCAATTGCATCAAATTTTTAGGAGATTGACATAACTGTGATCTTCATTATTTAACTCATTTCTTTAACATTTGAACACATTGTTTTAGCTAATTTCATAATTCATTTTAATCTTTGACAAGTTGTGTTCATTTTATTGTTCTAGTTTTTAGAAAAGATCAATATTTTAGTCGATTATACATTTTTCTTTCATACCAATTGTCTGATTGGAAATAATCTCTACTTCTTCATTAATCTACCCATGAATATGGTTTATGGTGAAATATTCTATTTTGGCCAAAATAGGCCATACTTTTTGAAGAAAATTATTTTTTTCCAATTTTGATACTTTTTATTATTAACCATATTAACCATTACCAATGGATTGCCTTCAATTTAAAATATTTTACAATGATAAATATTGCACATTTTAAGCCCAAGGATGAGGGATTGGAATTTAGTTTCATTATTTGTTCATTATTTTAATTTATTTGGAGCTACTGCAATCAATTTTTTGTATCCATTTATAGTAATACATCTAGCTCTAGATGCTTAAGTGGGTTCCCTTTTGATGTTTCATCAAAATTCATTTTAAGCCATTTTGAATAGGGATATTTTCATTACACTTCATTGCTAATTTTTTTTGTACAATTAGCTCTACTATCTTCACTAACTAGGGGGGTTATAAGGTCTTGTTAGTTTCTTATCATTCATTTTCGTATATAGTAAAAGATTTACCCTTTAATGACTACCACTTTTTTTTATTTACTACCTTAACCACCCCTATTTTCTTTTTTTTAAGGAAGTTGAATATGAAAAAAAAAAATGTATTGAAATATTCTTCTGTTTATTTTATTCAAAATCATTATCAATGGGCTAATAATCCATGTACTATAGAAAGATTGATTGGTTCTTGAGACTTGACCAAGATTGAAAGAGGCTAAGAATTTCATGTGGAAGGAAATTTTTCTATCTCAATCTAACAAACAATCATTTCCAACATTTTGGTGATAATTGATAGTTTAATATATGATGTATGGTTTCTTATTTTTCCTTGCATAATATTCATCTTGTGGGTCTATTGTACCCCAGTTTTTAAAATCTATTTGTTAATAATTTCGTTTGTAATGGTGTCCCAAGTAAAAATTTCATCTTTTAAAAGACAATTTTTTTTTTCTAGAAAAGTTGTATGGGTATATCAATGTGCTCTCTTTTTAGTTTCTTCCACCATATGTCCAATCTGTGTTAAATATTCCATAGAATTAAAAAAATTCCATCTAATACTATCTTATCTTTCTAATAACTATATTCTTTTCTTTTTCAAAATCTCTTGTAAAGATACTTTTAATTCTAGCAGACTTATGCCTTTTATTTCTCTCTGGATCCCCAATATTTTATACCTTCTTTGACCAAAATGATCATATAATATGCTATTCTCTCCATCAAAATTTGTGATAAAATTTATTTATAGAGTTGAAATCATGTTTTTTCTCTATTACTAAAAGATCGTTCCAAAAATCTTCTAGAAAGTTGACACTTTCCCATTCCCAATTTCTCAATTGAAATTATTTGTAATTATAATTCTACATGTAACAAAGAGGATCCAAATAATCGATCCCTTCGAAGGGTCTTTAACTATTATAATTATGATTGAGTTCTATGAATTATCCATATATTTATTTTAAAGAATTTAACTAATTTCAAGTTAGTTTTAGACAATATATTCCAAACTGATTTCTAGAAAAAAATTATGACCCAGGGTTCCATTACACATGGGAAATTCCCTCATATCAATGATCTTTCTATTGTTGTCTCCAACTCATTATTACACAAATATGTGAATTTTAACATACAACTTTTGATTTCTGGGTCAAAGGTTAATCAACAATCTTTATAGCATTTATTTAAACCACCCTAATTTTGAATTTTTTTTAGCTGTCACGTTGTAGGTCCTTTGATTTTGTTTTTATTATTTTTTTGTAGTTCCTCTTGGTTGTTTCTTGTTGTTTCATGGTGCGTAAAGATCTATATTTCTCTTTGTACAAGGGTTGGGGCCCTTTCAAAACCCTTCTTACCTAATAAAAACATACAACTATCAATGTAGTCCTAGGAATAAATTTATTGAATTTATAAATAAGTTAGAAATTTTATACTTTGAATGTCTTCAAAATTTATCGAATGCTTAGGTTTTAAACAATTTATTCTTTTTAGTTATATTTATTATAATTTATTATAATTTATAAAACTTATTTAATAAAGTTGTTAGGTTTCTGAAATATGTATTTAAATGTTCAAGTGCATAAGCACAATCATGTAGGCCTAAAATTCAGCCCATTTTCAAATACTATATTTCTCTAGTGATGAATTTTGTCATGACTCTTGTAAAAATTGAAATGACTAGTATAATTTTTTTTAATATTGAAATAATGCAAGATACATAAAATAAAAAATGGTATAGTTAATATCCTTAATATTCTTGGATGTAGCTAATGTGTAGAAAAAGCACACCTATGTACATAAAAAATTGCATGAAACCATACATAAAAGCATCCATAGAAACATACATAACATGACTAGATGGTGTAGTGTGGGGCCTACCAAACGGTTGATAAAAGTGACAGAATTGATAGACAGAAGGAAACATCATGGTGAGGAAAGTGAGGTGTCCCATCACTTCAAATTACATCGACTCTTTCTTCCTTGTGCGAGAAGCTATCTATTCACCGTAGGAAAGAAGGGCATTGATGTGATTAAGACATGCGTCTTAAATTGTAACAACTATTATTCTTGGAAAACACTATGTGTTTTTGGTTTTCTCATTCTACAAGTTGAAAGTGAAACGTTGGAGGGAAATAGGGCATTGTAGGTGGGAGAGACGACCAACCAAGTTGAGTTGAGGGTTTTATAACTAACTATATGCACATAGGTGTGTTTTTGTATGTTTTTATATATGGTTTCATGTGTTTTTGTATGTACATAGGTGCGTTGTAGTTGTGGGTTGCAGGTTTCTTAGTGTTTTGCAACTTGGAATTTTATTAAACAATATGAATATCTTCAAAATATTTTTTTATTAAGATCGTGGAAATATAATAAAATGTAGGCCATTTTATAAACACCCATTATTTTCCAACAACCTTGAACACTCTATGTTGTCGGCTCTTTCATTTTCCAGGTTGAAAGTGAAAGCTTGGAGAGTGGAGTTATAGGTGGGGGAGAGGAAAAACTAATAGAAGTGAGGTGAGGTGTTTTTAATTGATTGGGTTGTTACTTCTAAAGGGTTTTAAAACACTATGTGGGTTTTTTTCTATAAAGGGTTTTCAAATGTTTAGTGGGTTTAGGGTTTCAGAAAACCCAATGTTTTGCAACCTGGAATTTTACAAAATGATATGAATTCCTTGAAAAGCTTTTGTTATTTAGACCATAGGAATGTAATGATAGGCACCATTTTGTAAACACCTAATGTTTTCCCACAACCATTAACACTATGTGTTGTTGGATTTTCGATTATGCAGGTTGAAAGTGAAAGGTTGGAGAGTACAGGGAGACCAAAAAAACATCTAAAGTGACTTGAGGGGTTTCTAACCATTTGGGTTGTTAGTTGTAAAGGGTTTTAAATCATTATGAGGCTATTTTTCATAAATTGTTTTTTCAAAATTTAAGTGTGTTGCAAGTTTTGTAAAACCCAGTGTTTTGCATCTTAGAATTTTCCAAAAGAGTATGAATGTCTTGAAAAGTTTTTGTTATTTAGAACTTAGGAATGTAATGAATTGCGTTGTTTTAAAAACACCCATTATTTTCCAAGAACCATTAACACTCTATGTTTCACCACTTTCAACAACTTTATTCATTATTAGTGATAACGGCAAGAAATTGGTGTTCTTTCTATTTGTAATGCACATGTACATATGCAGGCTTAAAACCACAAGGGTTTGGGTATGTTGTGATGCAGGTTGTAGTTTTATAAACACCCAGTGTTTTTCATTTCATTGCATTGCACATCTTTCAAACTAAAAGCATTACTTCACATTGCATAAATATTACTTCACATTGCATAACTAATAAGTAGATGCTGATAGATAGATGAACAAATTAAATTACAATATAGTTTTTTTACAAATTCAATCTAAAAGTAGTTATGTAGTTACTATTGGTGTAGGTTTTTATTTTTCTAGTGGGTTAATTTATCTCACCTTAGTCCTAGGTTTTTCCTACACTTAATTAAGCTTGCTTAGGATAATAAAGTGAGTTTATTACTAGGAGATAAGTATGTGGTGTCACCTTCCTTAAAGGGTGGAACACATTCCACTTTTGGTGTCATCCTCCACTTTTGGTGGTCCATACTTTCCACTTTTGGTGGGCATCTCCACTTTTGGTGGTCCATCTCCACTTTTTGTGGTTGATTCCTATTGGTTGGATTTTCCACCTAGATCCTCTCCTAAGTTCTATATAAACTCACTACCTAGATTGTATTTTCATCAATTCATTCCCTTTCATTATTGCATACTTTGGCATACATGCACCTTGATGCATGTAGTCATCATTCATGCATATTTGCATTGTATCTTTTCATCTTGGAAGATCTTAATGCAATTCTATCACATCAAAATTGCATAATCTCTTGAAGTCCTGGTTTGTGTTCTTATGTTTTTCCATTTTATGCAACTTTTATTTTCTCTTAAAATGTTCCTTAGGTTATTCAATCTATTTCATATTTCTAACATGGCATTAGAGCTTTTGTTTTAAGAAATCTAAGTTCATAGATTCATGATTGAGAGATTTAGTTTCTTGTAAATATCTTGTAAATTATTGTATGCTCTTCTCTTGCGTTTTAAACAATCTAGAGAATTAGAAAGGACTTGCAATGATCTAATAACCTCTTCATATTACATATTTTTTCTATGAGATCCTCATGATTGTAACATTTTTGGTTTTATTGGTAGCATTTTTTACTATTACAACGTGTCCATAAGCCTCGAGAAAGTTAGATTTGGCTTTCATTTCATCTAAATTGGAGATCCTTTGACAAAGTTGCAAATAGGGGTTTGAAGCTTAGATCTACAAACTAATTTTTACTAGAGCATTTTTGGCCCAAATGGGCATTTCCATTGCATTCAGAAGACCCAAAAACCCTTATTCTCATATAAAAAAATTATATTTTAGACAAATTTGATTTTTGGAAAAAATTTCTTTTGCTAGGGGGTCATCATTATAGGCAAAATTAAGCCCATTTTTAAAAAAATTCATAACTTTTCACCGGGTGATCCCACAATACTGGTTTACAATTTCTAGGAGATCCTAGTTTTTTGTTGAAATCACATATTTTTAAAAAATATAATGATTTAAGCCTTGAAAAGTTCCATTTAAAGGATTCCAATTGAAGAGGGTTTGATTGAACCACCTTAGATCAAACCCCCTTGGATAGAACCCTGCTAGTTTTAAACCATACCTATAACATAGTCTCCTTTAAACCTATCAAAATGATGATTAAAAATCACTTTTGATTTACCTTTTGGGGGATCAAATGAATTCATTTAAAATCTACTTTTTTATAAGTATGCAGTCCTTATTATAAGCTTCCCAAAAAGTATAATTTTAAATAAATTTAATTTAATTATTATATTTATTTTTAATTTCTTATGAATGTAGGTTTTTCACCAAAAATCAAGCTCTCTATTATGCACATGTGGAAAAATAGTAGATTATCAAAAAACATTTTGAAAAATATCAGTGCACTAGATATTGAAGTCTTTGATCCAACAAAAAATAGAATTGAACTTCGTTACATACAAAAAAAGTTATGTTGTATACAATCCACCTATGTCTGAATTATTGCTTATCTATGCCATGTCACTGTGTTTTGGTAGACATATACTCACCTCACATTGTGTTTTCCAACTTGCAATCATACTATCAAAGCATAATAGTAAATCTAGATTGTCATGGAATCCCAACACCATGGTGATTGGAATTCCATGACAAGCCATAGACAAGGAAATGAAATATTTGTATGTATGATTGCTTATCTTTGGGTTGCAACTCTATTTTGATAGACATATACTCACCTAACACTGTGCTTTCCAACTTACAATCATATTGTGCATGTATATTCTTTTTGGAAAACATTGGATGTTTACTATCAAAGCATAATAGTAAATATGGATTGTCATGGCATTGCAACACCATGGTGATTGGAATGCCATGACAAGCCATAGACTAGGAAATGAACTATTTCTATTGCTTGTCTATGGCTTGTCATGGCATTCCAAGAGTGTGGTGTTGGAATGCTATGACAATCCATTATTAATATTATGCTTTGATAAATTTTTTTAACAATCCATATTTACTATTTATCCATGGTGTTGAAATACCATGATAATTAATATTTACTATTATTCTTTGATAATTTTTTTGCAAGCATGCATAGCTTGTTCAAAAGAACCTATTTTAGGCTTTTAGCCACAGCAGCAAGGTAGTGAATTGTTTGATAAAATGCCTCAAATAAATTTGGTCTTGTGGTGATGGAATGCCATGGCAATCTGTATAGTAGCTTGCTACTATACGGATTTCCATGGCATTCCATCACCACAAGACCACATTTCTTTGAGGCATTTTATCAAATATGTAGCATAGAAAAGGCAATGAACTGTTTGATAAAATTCATCAAAGAAATATGGTCTCGTGGTGATGGAATTCCATGAAAATACATATAGTAGCAAGGATTCCATCACCACGAGACCACATTTCTTTGAGACATTTTACCAAATAGTTCACTACCTTGTCTATGCTACCAAATTTTTCATACATGTCTACCAAAGCATTTTATCAAACAGTTCATTGCCTTGCTACTATGGCTTAAATCCTATTAAAATAGGTTCTTTTGAACAAGCTACACATGCTTGCAAAAAATCTATCAAAGCATAATAGAAACCAACAACATAGAGAAGATGGTGAACTATTTGATAAAATGCTTAAAAGAAATGTGGTCATGTGGTGATGGAATTCCATGACAATCCATATTGTTGCCTTGCTACTATATGGATTGTCATGGAATTCCATCACCATGACACCAAATTTCTTTAAGTAATTTTATCAAACAGTTCATTGCCTTGATGTTATGGCTAAAAGCCTAAAATAGGTGCTTTTGAACGAGCTACACATTCTTGCAAAAAATCTATCAAAGCATAATAGTAAAATATTGAACATAGTAAACATATTAATGATAGTCCAAAAATCTAATCACATGAACTCAATCAAGTACGCCTTAAAAGGAAGTTTAATGACACTCAAGCATAGAGTAGTCATCATGATAATGGGAAGCCATCAAATCTTTGAAGGTTAAAAGTGAAGAAGGAGAAGCCTGTATTACAAAGATTGAGACTATTGGACAAGCATATGAAAATGCACAAACTAAAAACTAGTGATTGCTTCAAAAGGTTACAGAGAGATGGTTATAAAAACAATCTAGTATATGAGAAGGGGTATGAATCATCTGTGGAAAGTGATAAATTCATGAAGCAACCAATAATTGTGATGAAGTAAAACGTAGAGCAGACCTATGACAATGGTATGTAATGAGTAGTCATACTAAGGACAAAAAGGAAAAAGTTATAAAAGGAAACCTTTGACAATCTTTGATAGTCCCTTATGATGACAACCATGAATAAAGGACATGTATTGCTTCCTAGGGTAGTCCTATCAATGAAATTCATTATGGCAGTCAAAAGTGGGTGATCCTACAAAGCTGGATTACAATTTCTGGGAGATCCTATTTTTTGCTAAAATCACATATTTTTAGAAAATATAATGATTTAAGCCTTGGAAAGTTCCATTTAAAGGATTCCAATTGAAGAGGGTTTGATTGAGCCACCTTAGATCAAACCCCCTTAGATAGAACCCTACTAGTTTTAAACCATACCTATAACAGAGTCTCCTTTACTTGTATCAAAATACTAATAAAAAACAACTTTTGATTTACCTTTTGGGGGATCAAATGAATTCATTTAAAATTTATTTTTTGTAATTATGTAGTCCTTATTATAAGCTTTCGAAAAAGTATAATTTTAAATAAATTTAATTTAATTATTATATTTATCTTTTATTTCTTGTGAATGTAGGTTTTTCATTGAAAAATAAAGCTCTTTGTTCCGTACATGTGGAATTTTTTTTTTGGAAAATATGAGTGCACCAGATATTGAAGTCTTTTATCCAACAAAATAATAATAATTTTGATACATATTAAAAAAGTTGTGTTATACGGTCCGCCTATGTCTGAATTGCAATTGGTTTGACTTCGAAACTTGATTAAGGAAAAAAAATTCAATAAAAAACTATGAAACCAATTGGAAGCACTAGATATCATAGTTACAAATCTAAATTCAAAACAAAAAGAATTTTATCCTTCATGGAAAAAAAGTTATGCATTATACGATGAGCGTCACTCCTTAAAAATATTGTTTACTGAAAAAAACTAGTTTTCAAAGGATATGGAAAAAGAAGTGCAATATAATTCCTATAGACATCCAAATTTGGATAATTAATTTATCCAAATTTATCACTTTTCATCTAAAAATCCTCTTATCCAAGTTAATTAAGTAATATTACTATTATTTAATTAATATCCTTAATTCTGCCAAATCCCTAAGGTATTTATTACCCTCTTTAATCCCATTTTCATCAACTGAATTAAATAAATATTACATTTATTTAATTCCTCACATGTCATTTTCATCTAATCCTAATCCATCTCCTAATTTCTTCATTAGGGATGTGCACATGCCTAATCCTTGATTAGGATGTGTCACATCCTCCAACTTTTGCAAGTTGGCTTCTAATCCTCATTTATCTTCTAATTACTGATTAATTAATCTTAATCATTACCTTGGTCAACTCTCTCCATCCCCCAAGGAATTTTTAATTCCTTTTTATTCCTCCAAGAATCCCCTTTTCCCATGCATCTTCTAGAACCTTTGACTTGTCACATCAAGTCACATGTGACAAACTCCCACCTTTTGGGAACATTGTCTTATCCACTAGATTCTTCTAATCATTGTGAATTTAAAATTTACTTTTATTCACCCAAGATTCTTTCCATATCCCAATTACTTGCAAGGTACTTGTCCTTCCTCCACCTCATGTACCTTTTGGCCACCTCACTTACACCTCATCTTCTCTTAGCCACTTCACCATCCACATGTCAAGATGTGAGGGCTTGTGAGTTCTCAACTCACCATAGCCCTTCATCTTGACCGTTGAATTCTCTCGAGAATTCAAATTCTTCTATAAATACCCCCTCCTAAAGGGCATTTTCAACACTTTTGATTTTTATAACTACATGCTGCCAATTTGCATTCTTAATCATCCACTATCATCTAGCTATCCATTCTAATCATTTTGCATAAGTTGATCTTGCATTTAGTCACTCAAGAAATCATCTAAGGAGCACACAAAATCATCCCAAGCAAGGGCCAATCAAGGAGTTGTCAACAACAAGGAAGGTAAAATCATTTGCATCTTGTTTTATCCATTTTCCTTCTTGTTTTATCACTCTTTAGGCTAATCTTGAGGTGTCCTTAATTTTTTATCATTCGCATTTTTAGTTATTTTGCACATAAGAGTAGGGTAAAATATTAAGGTACACATTTTTGGCATGCCCGGTAGGACCCACAAGCGGGTTCTTGCATTTAACCTTCATTTGTGATAAGTATTTTGCAGAAAAAGGTCACAGAAAGGCGGAAGCACCCTCTGTTTTACTGTAGAAAGGTGGAAGCATGCTCTGTTTTACTGCAGAAAGGTAGAAGAGCCCTCTTTTTTGCTGTAGAAGGACGAAAGCGCCCCTATTTTGTTGTAGAAGGGTGGAAGCGCCCCTATTTTTGCTGCAGAAATGCAGAAACGCCCTCTCTTTTACTACAAAAAGGTGGAAGCGCCCTCTTGTGTGCTGCAGAAAGGCGGTCACGCTCTACATCTAAAAATTTGATTTTGGCTAACAGTTTGCTATAGTTAGGCGTATACGCCATTTTGCTTAGCAGCTCCTTTTTAACACTTTCTTCCAGTAGGGCATACAACTTTTCTTTTTCAAAATTTGATAAAGTTTCCTGTGGAGGGGCGGATACACCTTTTTTTTTTTAAAGGCTCTTTTCCTCTAACATTTTGCTGCAGAAAGGCAAAAGTGCGCTCCATTTTGCTGCAGAAAGGTGGAAGCACCCTCTGTTTTACCACAGAAAGGCGGAAGTGTCCTCTTTTTTACTACAGAAAGGTGGAAGCGCCCCTGTTTTTGCTGCAAAAAGGCGGAAGCACCCCTGTTTTGCTGCAGAAAGGTAGAAGTGCCCCTGTTTTTGCTGCAGAAAGGTAGAAGCACCCCTGTTTTACTGCAGAAAGGTGAAAATGCCCCTATTTTTGCTGTAGAAAGGAGGAAGTGCCCCTGTTTTACCACAAAAAGGTAGCTACACCCCAAAATAGTGTAGTTTGGAAGCATATTATGGCATAATCAACCAAGAACGAAGGAGATAGCTAACATTTACTTGCAAGGCCATCTGTTTGATCAAATTTCTAAAAAACTATCCTTGTTGTTTGCACATAGTCTAATTAGGGGGAAGTAACATTTATTACTTGCTATGCTTGTCTACTATTGTGTCACCCAAGGGGGCATTAATTTGTTTTCACTTTCCCCTTGCACTTTGTGTGAGCCTGGGGAGTAGTTGGAAGCGGTTAGTGTCTTCTTTTTAGTGGGACCTGCTTGGGGATTTCATCACCCCAAAGGACAATTCCAACCACGCATACCAGTGGGGTATATAAAGGGGGGAGAATGAAAGATTTACCCCAATCTAGTCACGTCATAATTGGCGGAGCGTCGAAGCTAGGGTGATACCTAGATAGACATGAAGAGTTGGTCCAAGCCTTTTAGTATCTCACTGGAATTCTTGACTCACGCTTGTGACGGGCTAGTATTCATGGTTGTGCCTCACGTACCGAGAGTATATTGAGGACTCCTTAGAAGCCTTGTGCATCCTAGATTAAGACCTTGCCTGGCCATACCCTTAACATTAATCGTAGGATTGTGCTTGCTTGAAGTATTTTCTTGTGAAGAAAACCTATGAAATCTTTGATACTTTGGCCTTACTTTATCATTTTGATTCCTTGCCATAGCCATTACCACCAAAACCAAGCTTTGTCTTGCTGTAGAAAGGTGGAAGCCCCCTCTGTTTTGCTGCAAAAAGGTGGAAGCGCCCTCTGTTTTGTTGGAGAAAGGTGGAAGCGCCCCTGTTTTGCTACAGAAAGGTGGAAACGCCCCTTATTTTGCTGTAGAAAGGCGGAAGCGCCCCTAATTTACTGCAGAAAGCTATCAACGCCCCTAATTTTTGCTACAAAGGGGCGGATTTGCCCTCTTAAACACCCGAAATCGCCGCATTTGGATCTGTTTAGCCTTTAAACCATCATTTAACCATTCCCAACCATTATCTCATCATCCTAAGCCTCCATTTTGTCACTCTAAGCCTCCAAAAACCTCCAATTGATCTATTTAAACCTCCATCTTATCATTCCAAATCTTTGTTTAACCATTCTAAATCCCCACTCATTCTCCACAATCATCTTCAATCTACCCGATCATTCTAATTTCCTCATATTACATTCAAAAGTCCATACCCTCACCTAGCGTATGTCATAATTTTTACCATTTACATCACTAAACACCACTCATAATCAGTACAGAAAGGCGAAAGTGCCCTCTGCTTTACTGCAGAAAGGCGGAAGCACCGTCTGTTTTGCTGTAGAAAGGCGGAAGCGCCCCTATTTAAGGCGAAAGCGCCTCTGTTTAAGGTGGAAGCGCCCCTGTTTTGCTGCAAAAAGGTGGAAGCGCCCTTGATTTACTATAGAAAGCTGTCAATGCCCTTATTTTTTTATCAACGCCCCTGATATTACTATCAACGCCCTTGAAAGTTGTCAACGCCCCTGATTTTGCTATCAACGCCCCTGATTTTGCTATCAATGCCACTAAAAGCTATCAACGCCCCTAATTTTGTTGTTAACACCCCTAATTTTGCTGTCAATGCCCTTGATTTTGCTGTCAATGCCCCTGATTTACTACAGAAAGTTGTCAACGCCCCTGAAAGCTATCAATGCCCCTGATTTATTGTAGAAAACTGTCAACGCCCCTGATTTTGCTCTCAACACCCCTAATTTTGTTGTCAATGCCCCTGAAATCTGTCAACGCCCCTAATTTTGTTGTCAATGCCCCTGATTTACTGTAGAAAGCTATCAACGCCCCTTATTTTGCTATCAACACCCCTGATTTACTGCAGAAAGCTGACTACGCCCCTTTAACTTCCCGGGGCCATCATTTACAAACCGTGCATCAGATCAACTTCATACAAAAACAAAAGTTGCTTAGTTTTTTAAGCTCTATCTAGTGGTGCCTTCCATTTCCTCCTATCAATAATTTGACCATCCCAGGGCGGCCACACCACACATTGCGAGGTGGACAAGCCCCTGATTTCCTGAGGCTGTAATTTACAAACCGTGCATCAGATCAACTTTATTCAAAAACCAAAATTTCTCAATTTTTTAAGCTCTATCTAGTGGTACCTTTTTTTTTTTCCTATCTAATCAAACCAATACATTCCTCTAATCAAATACATATAATCATCTAATCAATCCAAGCACCCCAATCCTATTAAGTTCATCCAATCATAATTATCCAATCAACATCATCTAATCATTTGATCCTATCCAATCAAACTGGTCTCGTACTTTAATCAAATTCATCAAATCATCTACCCGATCCAATCATCCGTCTACCGAATCCCATCAAAATTAAAAGCAATCCCATCTAATCATCCTAATCTGAGCTTTTGTCCAATCCTAATCTAAGCTTGACCAAAATCTTGATTTGAGCTTTAATCTGTTCCTATCCAAAATCTTTTATCCATCCTCTTTATCCTGTCATCATCATGAATCCTCATCCTCCATCAATAGTGGTCAAGGGAAACCCTAATTATGTTGACACTGATAACAAAAGTCTTGTTGATCAAGGGGTATACGACATAGATCCCCTTGACACTATCATCTCTAGTAAGCTTTCTCCACCCACTTTCCAAAATCCAATTAAGCCTAATCATGTTCCTTATGCTACCTTTGACAAGGAGTATCTAGTACCTTCCCCTTCCCCATCTACATCATCCTCTTATTCAACATCCACATCCTCTTATCCTCATCTTCCATCACAATATTCCTATTACAATTCCCCATACATGACCCCCTATCCTAATCCTCTTTTCCAGTCTGTCCATACTAATCTTACATCCACACCCTTTTACCTTAATCCTACATCCACATATCCTAATCATAATCCATCATCCCAATACCTTTATTATAATCCATCCCCCACATCCTCTTGTCCCACCACACCACCTATATCCTCTTGTCCTAATCCACAATCCATGTCCCCCTATCTTAATTCACCACTCCAATATCCTTACCTTAACCCTCCATCCAATCCTAGCCCTCCATCTACTCCTAGTCCTCCATCCAATCCCATTCATCCATCTACTCCTAGTCCTCCATCCAATCCTAATCCCCCATCTACTCATGGTCCTACATTCAATCCCATTCCTCCATCTAACCCTAGTCTACCAATCCATAACCCCTCATCCATTTCTACCACCCTAGCCAAGCCAACCATATGCAAGTCTCTCATTTCATAAGTTCTCCAAGGACTCATTACAAAGAAGCCATCCCCAACTCTACATCTTGAAGTCATGGAACCATGCCATCTAGATCCATCATCCACAGTCACTAGTGATGAGACCCTTCTCCATACCACACCTATTATTGACGTTACCACCTCTAGTACTGTTCAAACCATTAAAACCATTGAACACACTAAATCCATTAAACTCCCACCTCCTACTCTAAGAACCAACGAATCCATCGAAGACACCCAATTCCAATCCACTCCCTCTACTCCTAGATCCACCCAAATCCAATCCACTCCTCCCACTCCTAGTAGCACCAAAATCCATTCTGATAACTGCATCGAATCTTCCACCCCTCCATCTTCCCCACTTGAAGAGTCCCAACAAGATTCTGTTACCATACCTCCTACACATGATGAGTCACACCAAGAGTCTAATCCAAAGCATGCCAACATATCCCCTTCTCTAGATCAAGAGCCTACCATCCTATCTAGTCCACCTCAAGATCATAGTCCCCCATCCATTCCATCCCATGATCTCCTTGTCATTCAAGCTTCCACCACTCCATCTCCATCTCCATTGCATGATCCCACTACCACAAATCCAAATCCTATCATATCCCCTAATCCCTCTCCTGATATCACCTATCCACATGCTGCTATCCCATCATCTCCCTCTCATGATCCCCCATCATCGCCTAAAACTACTATACCTACACTGCTTGCATATCCCCTTGGTACTCTCACATTCTTCCATGGTGGCCTCCTCACAGAAGAAAAGCATAGTGTATTTACCACCCACCATCCTCCACCTAATAATGGACTCGCATCATGTTTTCAGAATAACACAAATCTTGTCCTAGGTCGAATGCTCAAGAAAATGAATTATCAAGGAAGAGGTCTAGGCCTTCATGAGCAAGGTATTTTAGAGCTCATCCAAGTCAAAAAACAAGTCTGCATGCAAGGTCTTGGACCTATTTCCCAAGACTCACAATCTAAAGATGTTGACACAACCTCTAGATGTCCTTAACAAGCCTCTTCCAAAATAAATATAGGCTCTTTCCATCGCTCCACCAAATCATATGTTGCCATCCCTCCTCCTCTATCGTATCACCTCAAAATCACCTTCCATATTCCTCCTTCATCTGCTCCATCCATTTTGGGTCCTTACATCCCTCCATCTACCATCTCCAATCCTCCATCTACCATGCCCATGTTTTCTCTAGGTCCTACATCTATTCTGGGCTCCTATATCCTAAAATCACCTCCTCCATCTCATCCTATCCATCTCATCCATCATAAACATCCCTCTCACATACCCCATAGTCAAGATCAACAAAGGCACATACCTAAACATCCTCCATCTACACATAATCCCCATACTCCTACCTCCATCACTCCACATCATCCATCTCCTCACACCCATCCCATTGCTACTAAAAGCACTTTGGTTGTTAAAGAAAAAATGCATAAATCCAAGCATCCACATGAATCTATGGCTCCCCATGTCCCCTCTAAAAGACATGGTGAAGAGAAGAAAAATCTAAATCTACATCAAATCAGTAGGCCACAAAGACCCACCAAAACAAAGATCAAAACCATGTGGATCCCAAAGAAAAAAGATGGAATGCCATCACATGAAAAATTAGTAAGAACATCCAAAGTCGCTAATCCAAAAGCTAATCATACACCCCTTTCATCTCCTAAGTCTGTTTTGGGTCCCTATGTCCCGAAATTCACCATTCCATCTCCTCCATTATCCCCACATTCTCCAACCCTTAATCCTCTTATCTTTTCACATCCACCACTACATGTGCCAATGTTGGTCTTGAACACATCTCCCCATCACATATCCACCCCATCATTCCATCCATACCTTTTGTAGCATCCCATCCATTATCCCATGTATCTCCCCTCTCAAATCCCCCTAATTTATCCTCTTGCATAATCCATTTATCCTCATAAGGTTGTACCAACATCCAATAGTCGGTTCAAACATGGGCTCTTACTACCTCATATAGAACTTGATTCTTGAGTCCTTCATCCATATCCTTATCATGTATCTTCTAAATTCCCTTATCCACATCCCTATCCTTATCCATTTTCATCCACCTACTATCCAAAAATTCAAAAAAATCCAAAAATCCATAAAAATTAAAAAAAAAAAATCAAAAGAAAAAAAAACAAAACAAAATAGTAAAGAGAAATAATTTGTCCAATGGTGAAAACTTGGCAAACATGCGCCTTGGATAAGTACCATGATGAAAACCTTGCAAACAGGCGTCATGTGTAAATCCCCATCTGCACTTGGGGGCAACTTCCTCATATGCATTCCCTCCATCCGCTATGCTTCCAGCTATGCACTCGTCATCCATCCTCTTCATAAATCCCCCCATCCCACCTATATTCTGCACCCTACCATCATATCCCATTTATCTCCCATTCCCTCCATCCTTCTTGTGATCTTGATCAAAATAGGGGCACCTATCTATGCATGCTTTGGACACCTATTGGTATACATTCTCTTCATCCATGCTCTATCATATTCCTTAGTCACCCATCCTATCCTCATCTAATTATCTCCTTTATCTTCCCATCCACTCATCTTTTATCCCTCATGCCTCCTCATATATGACATAGCTAGAGCGGGGGCATCTGCTTCCTTTGTGACATAGTCCTTGGAGACATCCATCTATCCTAGCATCCCTTTCATCTCCCAATCCTTATGTCCCTATCCATCTATCATAGCATCCCTCCCATCTCCCCATCCTTATCTTTGTATCCATCTATCCTAGCATCCCTTTCATCTCCCAATCCTTATATTCCCATCCATCCAAACAATCTCTCCCTTCCCCCATCCCTATCTTATATCTTTATCCAATCTTCCATCTTTATCCTCATCCCATCTCATCCCATCTCACAATCTCTTATCATTGGTATCTGGCTATAGGCCTCCCCCCATGCAACCCAATGCCATTTATCTCATCATCATCACCCTTGCTTCTCTTGCACATCTTTCCAATCTCCTATCACTTTTCATCACTCATCTATCTATCATATCATCCTCCCAAGTCATTTTAATGCTTTGGATAACTATCCCATCCCTGAACTTTATCTTATCATCATCATCCTATCCAATCCAACAGGTCTATCCTATCTTGTCGTATCGGTCCCACCTTTTTATCCACTTATCCTATCATCTTATCATCCTTTATCCATTGTTTGCCTTTGTTTTGTCCAACCACGTCGCCCCTGCGCTTTCACGTAGGCAAGGTTGATCATTTGATCCACCCCCGGGGTTCCATCATCGATCTTCATTGTCCACTTTTCCCTTCTATCATCTATCATTAGTCTTTCTCCTTTTGTCCATCCTATCTTTACCATCCATCACAGTCTCCATCTTGGTCAGTCGTCAACCTTTCACCAAACTACGAGGGCTCTGCACTTTCACGTAGGCAAGGCTAATCTTTGATCGGCCCTCGAGCCCCTAGGTCTTTAGGGTGTTCCAGTCCCATTTCTTGTCTTCCTTGTGTCATGCCATCAAGCTATGCCCTTATCTAGCCAGTTATTCACAAATGAGATCCACTTGTATCATGAGATCCAATCAATTTTGAACATCCCACATCATAACGATCTTTTAGTTTCATATCCATCATCTTTGGTCTCAATAGGATGCATCCTTCCTAATAGACCTCATCAATCCCATCCATCCCCTTGATCCTATGGCAATGGATGTTTGAAATTGATTGTGATATTTTAATACTTTTAGATTTTGTTTATCATTTGAGCTCCCTATCATCACTTGTCAAGCCTGCCATGATCCATCATATTATGGTGTGTTTTGATTGGTCAACATAGGGGCATATCTTGCTCTTTTATTTGATTGTGTCTTCTTGGTTGTCCCACGTAGTCCCCACCAAGATCCCTAAGGTCTTGTGTTATGCTGAGGTATCCTTTTGTGCTTGTGGTTATCTCAATACCTGGCTCGACCAAGGTCTTTGTGACTTTGGGGTGTTGGGATAGCCTTCTTGTCTGTTGTGTTTGTTTTATGCATTAGAGACTAATTCACCTTGGTTCTTCATACCCTGGCACTTGGTGTCTTATGCTATAGCAAAAATCAGTGCTCCGAAGATGGAAACTTGCATTAGGATTGCATTTTATTTTCTATTCTATCATCTTGCATGTATCCCCCATCCATTCATCCTTCATCCTTATCTCACATCTCTATCCAATCCCCATCCATTCCATTTAGCCTGAATCATCTAATCATATCCTTGGTCTTGTTCTTAGTCTTGTTACAAGCGTGGATCCAATCATCCTCATCCTGATCATCATCATCATCCCATTTTATCCTTCCATATCCCTTTGGTGTTATTTTGGGATGTATCCTTCCCTCATCAACAACACTTTTGTCATCATCATCAGGAGGCATCCTTCCCTATCCTTTAGTGGTGTTTTGGGATGTACCCTTCCCTCATCAATACCACTCAGTGGGATGTATCCTCCCCTATCTTCGTAATTCATTGACAACACTCCATCCATCACCAACCCCTTTTGGCTTGTACCTTGACTAGGGCAACATCATCTCCGTCTTTGCATCTGTTTGTGCTTCCCAACCTCCTGTTTCCTTTTCATCCTTTCATATCCATCCCTTTATATTCTCTTCCTCATTCCCATTTCTTCATCTCATCCATTTCGAGAGCACATCCGTGTTCTCTTGAACCCACATGTCCTCTTGAGGGGGCATTCTCAATCCCTACTCTTCATCTTCACCCCCATCATCTTTCTTCCTAGTCATCCCTTGGATGACTGGGGCATCTTTTCCAATCTAACCATCTTCTTCTAGGTTCTATATTTTAATATTCTTTGAAATGATCCTACTTCGTAACACCATCTCAAAGAGGGGAAAAATGTAGACATCCAAATTTGGACAATTAATTTATCCAAATTTATCACTTTTCATCTAAACATCCTCTTATCCAAGTTAATTAAGTAATATTACTATTATTTAATTAATATCCTTAATTATGCCAAATCCCTAAGGTATTTATTAATTAAATACCTTACCCTCTTTAATCCCCTTTTCAACAAATGAATTAAATAAATATTACATTTATTCAATTCCTCACATGTCATTTTCATCTAATCCTAATCCATCTCCTAATTTCTTCATTAGGGATGTGCACATGCCTAATCCTTGATTAGGATGTGTCACATCCTCCAACTTTTGCAAGTTGGCTTCTAATCCTCATTTATCTTCTAATTACTGATTAATTAATCTAAATCAATACCTTGGTCAACTCTCTCCATCCCCCAAGGAATTTTTAATTCCTTTTTATTCCTCCAAGAATCCTCTTTTCCCATGCATCTTCTAGAACCTTTGACTTGTCACATCAAGTCACATGTGACAAACTCCCACCTTTTGGGAACATTGTCTTATCCACTAGATTCTTTCAATCATTGTGAATTTAAAATTCACTTTTATTCACCCAAGATTCTTCCCATCTCCCAATTACTTGCAAGGTACTTGTCCTTCCTCCACCTCATGTACCTTTTGGCCACCTCACTTACACCTCATCTCCTCTTAGCCACTTCACCATCCACATGTCAAGATGTGAGGGCTTGTGAGTTCTCAACTCACCATAGCCC
Source organism: Sequoia sempervirens (assembly GCA_007258455.2). NCBI lineage: Eukaryota > Viridiplantae > Streptophyta > Pinopsida > Cupressales > Cupressaceae > Sequoia > Sequoia sempervirens. The sequence goes on from VDFB02051293.1 coordinate 25,479, forward strand.
TTCATCTTGACCGTTGAATTCTCTAGAGAATTCAAATTCTCCTATAAATACCCCCTCCTCAAGGGCATTTTCAACACTTTTGATTTTCATAACTACATGCTGCCAATTTGCATTCTCAATCATCCACTATCATCTAGCTATCCATTCTAATCATTTTGTATAAGTTGATCTTGCATTTAGTCACTCAAGAAATCATCTAAGGAGCACACAAAATCATCCCAAGCAAGGGCCAATCAAGGAGTCGTCAACAGCAAAGAAGGTGAAATCATTTGCATCTTGTTTTATCCATTTTCCTTCTTGTTTTATCACTCTTTAGGCTAATCTTAAGGTGTCCTTAATCTTTTATCATTCACATTTTTAGTTATTTTGCACATAAGAGTAGGGTAAAACATTAAGGCACACAATTCCAAACATTTTGAAAAAAATAAATTTAGAATCTAGAAAAAAAATGTCACAAAGCACTAGTTTGCATCATGTTCAAATTCCTCACGGTTTAGCTGCTATAAGTGTTCGAAAGTGAAGATTTAGTTAGAAAAAATTATGGCAGTGTCCAGTTTGGCCAAAAATTGTAAACCAGTATTGTGGGATCACCCAAGCACAAAATTTTATTAGACAATAAAGTCAAGGATAGTATTATCTTGAAGGTGAACATAACACAAAGAAATGCTTTATGGAGTAACAACCTTAAGGACAACCATGAGAATCACTCTTCATCATCAAAGGTATATGGTCAATGAGATGAAAAGAGTAAATGACTATGCAATATCAAAGTATGAAAATGGAAAGTTAGACCTATGATAATGATTTCATATCATTGTTGAAAAGGTAGTTTTTCTATAATAATAGTAGCAACGATCAAATAATGATGTTGATAGTCCCTACAAAGTAAGCCAGGGTAGAGTTTGAAAATGCGTTAGGTGAGGTTTTCAAAGAAAATTTAATAGACAAAAAAATCATAATGGTTGGCTCTCAAAATCAACACGACATTCACCATTTTCAAGGAAAAAAAGGAGAAAATTAATTATAAGCATGGGACAGTCATTCTAAAAGGATTACCACCATGATCAAGGATAAATTTCATTCAACTATCAAAGATAACATGTCACAGGTAGTTTTGAAAGCCAAATAGGAAGCAATGCAAAGGCCTGATCTATGATACAATGGTATGAATGAATAGGTACACCAATGCTCAAGAGTGAAATGATAGAGTATAAAGAAGGAAGGAGATAGATGAATACTGAAATATAGAGATAAAACAATGGTTTTGAGAAGGACAGTGTCATGAAGCATATAGATAGGTTTGTTATATGATAGACAACCTTAGGGAAAATGAAATGGGGATGAGAAGTCATAAGAAAAAGACATATGATAATTAAAGGGGCACGAACATCCATCAAATCATTATATAAAATTGAATGTTACCAAAGGTTGCATTTACAAGTGCCATGGTAAACTGTTGGAGTACAAGATCACTAAGAGAGGGGTGAATCAATGGTCTAACATAAGTAGTAGGGCTGGTATAACATAAGTTATTGAATTGCTAAGCTAGTTAAGCCAAGGAGTAGGGATGGTTGATGATGATTTTAAAACCCTCAAGACACAACTAAAGTGCCTTTCCACCAGTTATAGTAAGTCACCAACCAATTATAATAAAAATTAAACCTGTTAAAAACTTTGCATAACAAACCTCATTTAGGGTTTTAGAACAAACTTGCAAGCAATGAAAGAACCCAAAACAACTTCAAACAAACTCAATGGTCTTGAAAACATTTAATTGATCTATAACCTTTGATTTTGACCATATACCTTTGATGTAGAATATTATTCTTTTGACATTAGTTTAGATACTTGTAGAAGAATGAAGATCTCATCAACAAAAGCCAATCATGTATTTATGCCAAAAAACCATCCACTAAATACCTTTGAGTCACAACATCAAAATGTATTGGCCACCAACAATAAAATGTGAATGATGAATGTGCAATGAGTACTTATTCAATACCTCTAAATTTGTCATGAAACAACTCTGTCAAACTTTTGCAACAACTATCAATACCTTCTACACCAACACAATGTGAACGAGTAATGAATGAAAAAAAATGACTTTGACATGAATATCAACAACCACTTTGGATGTAGATCACCTATTGGAAGAATGAAGAAGGTGACCTCCAGATTTTTTTTCATTGATGCCAACACTATTTGGTAATTGACTAAGTAAACTGTGTGTCTACACTGATATGGTATCTTGATCCAAAAATCCTCTTAGTAAAAGGAAATTCTATGATTTTTTGATATGTTTCCGAGGAGTGTTAGGTACAACTATAAAAAAATTCAACAAGTTTGTGTGGTCCAGTTGAGTTATCCAAGCGACAGAAGATCAGCATTCTTTTGGCCGACAAGGTTATGAATTGTTTATCTTATAAATGTCTAAACTGTTCTTCATTAGGTCTAGGCCGACCTAATTAATTATTTTTATGATTTGTTGAATGCACCAAAACAAATTTTGATTTAAGCTGACAAATATTTTTGTGTTATACATTAAATTAGGACGACCTAATTGATGTATAAAGATGAAGCTATGTATATGTATGTAAGTAATATGGATGAAGTATAATATGGTTATAGATATAGATGATGAAATAGTGTGAGATACAGTGATGTGAAAAGTATGATAGTGTGAAGGTTTTAATAGTGTTGTATGCCAACGACTAGAGGAGAATTTTTGATATGACAAAGCCTAACCGGAACTGATCTCTGCACATTGAAGGTGTATTTAATCAGTTCATTAATTGGAATTAACCCATACATTTTTGTATCTTGGCAATAAAACATCTTTTGTATTTAGGTTGTGAGACTTTCAAGGACAGTGTTGCTTGGAAGTGAGCCCTTTTCTATCTTATAACTAGTTATAATATATTTTGAGCTAATGCTCATCATGGTTTTTCCATTTTGGGTTTTCCACATAAAAATCCTAGTGTCATTGTGTTATGATATATTTTATGTTTTGGTTTGCTCTTGCAACTAGATGTGCATTGATAATTAGATGGTTAGTAATTAATTATGTTGTTAGAATACTAATTCACAGGTCCCCTCTCAGCATTCGGTCTATTCAACAATTGGTATTAGAGCTTGGTTCCTCTAAAGAAGTCTTATAGCTTTAGGAAGGTCCCAAAATTTGAATACATGGCTAACAAAAGCTATCTTGTTCCTCTAGAAGAAAAATATTTATATGAGGAAATCATGTTTCCCTTGAAGAATTAGAAAAAATTTAAGATGAAAAGGAAAGTTTGAAAGGAAACTTAAAGGAAGCAAATGAATGCATAAGAAAGTTAAGAGAGAAGATCAAAAATTTCAAGGAAAGGCATGGAGAAGTCAGTGATTGGTTGAAAAAGGATAATGAAGACATTATCAGATTGAAGGTGCAAATAGAAGAAAAGAAGAGAATTGAGGAGTGTCACAAAGCTGAGATTCAAAATTAAATTGATGAATGTACAAATCTTGAACAAGAAGTGGTAACCCTAAGATATGATCTAGAAAAAGTGAAAGTTCATGAAGAGAAACTCAAAACAAGTTCTACAAAGCTTGATGAGTTTATTGCATCTCAAAAACCTCCTAAGGATAAAGGTGGTCTAGGACTTGAAGAAGGATAAAGCTCAAAGGAAAAATCTATTTTCCAACAAAGTGGACAATCAGAAGAAGTTTCAAAGCAATATTCATCAAATCAAGAACCAAAGGAGAAATACTTGAAGGATTCCCATCCGACAACCTAATGCTCAAAGGTACCCATCTTAATGGCTTTTGTTTCTCATTCAATAAATTTGGTCATATAGCAAAAAAATGTAGAAGTAGGATGAACTAGAATAGAATGAGTCAAAATTTTGGATTCTTTACTGGACAATGATATGCTTGAAAAGGCTTGGTCAGAGAGCTACCAAGTGTAGAAGCCAATTAATGTTGAATAGGTTTAATACTAGTAGAAGGATTAAATATTTCCAAGGTTATTGTTACAAATGTAATATCCTTGGAGATAAGGCTAATCAGTGTAGGTCAAGGATGAATGCAAATCAAATTGATCAAACATATGTTGTGTGCTACACTTGCAACAAACTAGGACATATCTCAAAATTTTGTAGGAGTAAAATGGGGAAGAAACCTAATCTAGAACAAAAGAACAAGTGTATGAACATAGTGGATCCTACCAAAGTAAGAAAATAAAGGGCTAATATTTGGAGGAAAAAGGAAGAACCTGAGAAAAAGGTTGAGTCAAATGCATTTGTATGTACATTCGATGGAGATACCTCTTAAAAAATCTAAACCCAATAATGGTTTCAAGGGGAGCAGTTACAAAGAAATCTAAAAGGCCCCTGATATATGTGGTTTCAAGCAGTGACACAAGGATATGTGGTGTGAGTCATCATTCTAAAGGTATTGGAAAAAGTTTCAGTAGAAAGTAGGGAGATCCAGAAAATTGTGGAACCCTCTTTGGTTTATAGTGTGTTTCATAAAGTATTTGTTAGCTTTAGAAGTTGAAAGGAAATAAATACTAATTATGGAAAAATTCATAAGTAATAAAACAAGAAGCTAAGTTATAGTAGGGCACATTTGTGAAATTGGGATGAAGCAGTGAAAGCTAAAGTGAGTTAAAGGTGATTCAAATCATCATGCATCAAAACCCTAGTTCTTGACAAGAAAAAAAGGTATTCTTTGTTATTTGGATTGTGTGGATTTTAAAGTTGAAGGAACTTTCTATTAAAGAATGTTCAAGCTATTTGAGGAGAATATCTACTCCTACTATTGTCAAAATCTCTGAGAGACCCCAACCTAGATTTAGAATATTTTCCATGGAAAGTGTATGAAAATGATCCCATGGGTGCGTTCTTGCATATTCCAAGCCATTTTCTACCCACTGAAGATACACGAACATAAATTCATGGAAAGTTAGAATAATGTGATCACCAAGAGTTGAAGTATTTGTGGGGCATTGAGTTGATGGGAGATGATCTATTGCTTAAGCAGGAATATGAAAACCTAGTTGAAATGAAGCTAAACGTTTGTAACTGGTTTCCAAAATTTTCTAGTGAGAGTGAGGTCAAGTTTGTTAGAATGACATTAGTAGGGTTCATAGAAAATTTGTGTGGATAAATGCACCACGGGTTATCAATGTGAATAAATATTCAACAAAGCTCCATTCAGGTATATTTTTGCTCTAAGTATCGACTCATGCATTGCAAATAAGCCACTTGGCATTTTTTTCAAACTCTGTTGCCCCTCCACGTGTCTGCTCTGTGCTCCGTGGAGGTTTCCTTTCCTTCGCATTTTAGGAATCCCCTCTATACTTCCATGTGTCATTGTTGTGCACAATCGATGATTGCTTCCCTTCACTTTTGAGTAAAGCTCCACCCACACGCCATGTGTCACCTTGGAACAAGTTTTCAATTGTGAAAGATAAAGATTGACTTGGGCTGCACTTTTCCACCATGTATCTCTTTGGTGGGTTTTGTATTTGGGTGACAGATAAAGTGAACCAAATGCCAGGACTGGCCGCTGTGTGTCATAATTAATTTATGGGGTGATGACACTTGCTCACTTGATATCACCAGGACCATTGCCATCATTTGCAGAGGATGCACCTAAGCCTAGAATGACTGGATGATTGGTTTCAAATCTTTTTTGTTGCAACAACCTAGAGATATACTCAATTCTGCATCATTGTCAGAGATCGTGAAATATTTTTTATTACTGCTCTCCAAGGAGGTGGGAGTTTTTAGCTATATATACTTGTCTTTCTTTTGAGGGAAGGGTCTGGATTTTGAAAAAGGAACACTGATTTTAGAAAAGACACTAGGCCTTTATTATTGTTTTTTATTATTGAAAAAGACTCTCATACTGTGCCAATTGTTCGGCCTTTATGTTCTTTTATGCTATTTGATTAACTTTAGACTCTGTTGTTGTATGGATATTTCATTTGAGAACTTCTATAAATTGAATGCAAGTTTGCTGGTCTAGATCATGTCTTATGACTCTTCTTGGCAGTAGGAATGTATGCAATGTTATTTTATGTCAATGAATGGATTATCTATACTTTAATCTTTAGTTTCTGCCTTTTTGGAACATTACAAATACCAATCGAGCCCTTAGATCTATGATTTATTGTACCTATCATCAAGTCTTGGCACATCGCCTTAGATTATATTTTATTTTATATTTCTATTTCCTTTTCCCTTTCCAAACCCCCATTATAGAAGAAGTTGACTTCTTTAAAAATTCGAAGGTCACTCAATTTAGCGCAAAAGGTCCCCCATAAACTACGTTTCCCATAAGACAGTATTACCTTGTCAATTTTTGGCATCAACAATTTGTTCTTTTTCTAGCACGCCGAGTGGGATAAGCTTAAATGAATTTTCACTTTAGAAGGGCGTATGAGCCATCGGCCTATAACTAGATTCCAAATGGAAAAAAACCCTAGTTTACTAGTACCGCCACTAGGAACTATGCAGGTTGTAGGTCAGTTGGTAACCGTTCTGCTCCCTCCCCCATTCCTCTAACCATGTTGCCAGCTACCAATAGAAATTATGTGGCATGGGACACCAGAAGTCCCCTAGTAGCTCCAATAGCACTCGTTGTCTGGGCTACTATCCCAGTCTCAGCTATGAAAGTTATACCCAAGTTTACCAGAGATGGCTCGAGAACACCCACAAAACATTTGCAAGATGTTGTAGATGTGTGTCTGGTGCATGGTATCACTGTGCAAAATGTAGTGTTGAGGCTCCTTGCCACATCCTTCAAAGGAAAAGTGTTGGATTGGCACCAAACATTACTAGCTAGCACTATACGTACCTAGAATGAGCTCAGCGATCCATTCTATGAAATTTTTTCAAATGACTTAGATCGTTCCTCACTGTACCATCAACTATCTATCATAAAACAAGTTCCCCAAGAGGCTGTGATAGACTTCAATGCCTGATTCCACACAAACTAGCAAAGGATCCTTGTTGCTATACACTTGACTCCTGAATTGGAATTCATATTTTATCTGAAGTCCATGAACCCCAACATTTCTATGATGATCAAGTCTTTGGGAGGAGCTACTCTACTAGATGCTTACAGTGTCACCATTAAAGCTGAGAATCATTTGATAGATTACAGAAAGTTGCCTCCTCAGCCCATCATGTCGATATTTCCTTAAATATCAATGCTCGCATAGGAAGTCACATCGATGAGTGCGCTTGCACCTCCCTAGTCAATGTACACATATGCGACAACACCACAAAATGTGCCTCTACATCTAGTTCTCCCAAGGATGAAATGAGTGATCTTAAAGAAATTTTGTGGACTATGGAAAATGACATAACCACCCTCAAGTGAAACCAATCAATGCCTCTAAAGCCTACCTATCAGAGTTATCAAGGCAGATGGTCTTCATATCAACAGAATCATTACCAAGGTGGTTCCTGCACTAATCCACCAACTCTGATATCCAACCAAATAGTGTCGGTAGCTACTTTGCTGACGAGCGCTTCACCAAGCTTGAGTAGGGAATTGACCATGGGGCAGAATGACCTCATTGATGATATCAATCCATGATACTTCCCTTGCACTAATGCACACATGCCCTGAAACTATCTACATGGGAACTTACAACAAAAGGTGGTGAAGCAGCGCAGCCAAGCCGTGACATCAGACCACAGATTATATGTATATGCCTCACCACAAATGGAGAGCACAGTTCTTACTGCACAAATGAAAGGAATTTCCCTAGAACAAGAATTCACCATTGCTCTTGATCACATGCTCTTCTCATGGATGGAAGAAGAAGAAGTAGTGTTTGCTAATGATACATTCGTATCCAAAATTCCAAAAGTGTAATCTAATTATAACACTTTCTCAAAGAGGATATTTACTAGCGAATCAGTTTCCCTAAAACTATCCAGTCTACAACCTAAGAGTGCTTCTGATCAAATACCTGGCACTTCCACTGCACTGCCATAATATCAGCCATAGAAGGAAATTATCATAACAAGAGAAAAGGAGCAGAAACCTCCAAGTTTGCCACCTTTTAATGTGGTGGAAAAATTGGAGAAATAATTTGCTAATTATGTGTCTCTATGGGACATTCTAGCTATCTCAGAGTAGAATACACTATTATAGAAGGCTCTTCAAGTAGAGATTAGTGAAACACCAATGGAGCAGCTAGCCAATGCAAAGGTTGTTGATCAACTATCTCCTGCTAAAGTCCTTACGAATAACACCACCGAAGCCCCTACTAAAGTCAAAGATAAGTTGAAGCCCCAACCCTTCTTCTTAACTCTCATTATAGGGAAGAAGTTATTGGATAATGTTATGATTGATTATGGTGCTAGCACCACGGTTATGCCTAAAAAAATAGTTGAAGCTTTAGGACTCAGCTATGAACCTATGAAAAGGGGAGTAATGCAACTTGATGGAAATAGAGTTGAAATCATAGGTATGATCAAGGGACTTCCCTTAACTCTATTTTCTTGCCCTAGTATCAATATGTCAGAAGACACTCTGATCATAGATGTTCCTCCAATGTTCGGCCTCTGTCTATCCTGAGAATTTACTTCAAGGGTGGGTGGATACCTATCCATGGATTGGTCACATCTGATTCTCAGAACCAAGCATGACACAAAAATGAAGATAGAATCAGAAGGGTTACATTTTGAACATGTAGCGGATGAAGCCATGATCAATTTTGAATTCGCACATACCTCTATCACCAAGCAAGAAATATATTGCATTGAATTACTTGAAGAAGAAAAGGTGACTGAAGACTAAAATGATAAAGAGGATGCTCTGTTAAGTGAACACATGGACAAGGACCCTTTCAACAATTACCATGCTATAGGATTAGGCACCTATGTAATCTATGATGAAGATCAAGTGCTCCCAAAGGTTTCCAAAGAGTTTGAAGGTGGCCAAGCACCTAAGCTATGGACGTTGTACTTTGACGAGGAAAGATGCAAAGTAGGCGTTAAAGCAAGGATATGTTTGATATCCCCACAAAATGAAAAAATACTAAGGTATTTCTACTTCCAGTTCACTTGTTCGAAAAATGAATCCAAATATGAAGGATTAGTTCAGGGTTTAAGCCTTGTGAAGCGTATGGGAATTAAGCAATTAATGTTGTTCGAATATTCTGAACTGGTGGTCAACCAAGTCTTGGGAATTTTCGTGGCAAAGAATGTATGGATGAGATCCTATCGGCATCAAGTTTGGGACCTGGTTGAGGGTTTTGAAGCCTTCAATATTCAAATTGTTTCCCGAGACCAAAATGGTGATGCGGATCGCATGGCAGCAATCGAATCCCAGTTCAATCCTACTTTCGACCTTATACATAACAAACACTATGTATAAGTAATAGTCTGACCAACGGTTCCCTACAATGATCAAAGCTGGTAGGTGTTTGAAAGTGATGAACACATTGCTTCATTCATCCAATAGTCAAGGGAGTTTGCCGATCAAATCCAACCAAAGATCGTAGAGGCTTATGAAGGACAGATCATGCAACTCAAATCTAACAAGCTTCTAAAAGGATTGGTTACCCTCAAAAACCTTTTTGATTGTGATGATGCAAGAAATGATAGACAAAATTTTGTGGAAGGAAAAAGGGACTACATAAACCTTTGAGTTGGGAAAGATGTCCTGCACCATGATAAAGAAAGACTCATCAATTTTTGTGAGAAATATGAAGGAGTAGTAGCTTGGTCTTATGATGACCTGAAGGGATACAATCTTGACATCATCTAGCACATGATCAAGTTGACAAAAGGTGCAAAACTAGTCTGACAAAAGTAGAGGCTAGAAAACTCCAAAATTGAAGCACTAATGGCACAAGAGCTAACAAAGATAATCGAGTTGTGGATTGTCTTCTCAATCAAGCATAGCACGTGGGTATCCAATCTAGTCTCACTTCGAAAGAAGAATGGAGATATCTACTTGTGTGTGGACTTATGAGACCTTAACATAGCATCCCTGAAGGATCATTATCCACTGCCTTTTATGGAGACAATCATACAAATAGTAGTAGGATCAGAAATGTTTTCTCTACTTGATGGCTTCTCTAGTTATAATCAGATCTTAGTCAAAGAAGAGGATCAACACAAGACTACATTCACTAGAAAGTGGGGAACATTCACATATGCTAAAATTCCTTTTGGATTATCCAACGTAGGGGCAACATTCTAGCGAGCAATGGACATCACTTTCAGCGAGTTGATCAATAAGATTATCCTAATTTATTTAGATGATCTTACTATGTTTCCTAAGTCTAAGGATGATCATTTTTATCACTTAGAAAATGATTTTTTAGAAATGTCAGGATTTTGGGGTTTCCCTGAATCCAAAAAAATGTGTATTCAGAGTGCCGCAAGGAAAGCTATTAGGACACGTGGTGTCAAAAGGAGTTTCAATCGACCCCGACCGGGTGAAAGCCACCTAGGAACTTCCCCTTCTGGTTAACAAGAAAGACATTCAGTCCTTCCTAGGAAAGGTAAATTTTGTTAGCAAGTTTATTTCTAAAGTTAGTGTACCAATCCATTTTGTAGAATGGCACTACGTTGTAGATGCGGAACAAAAAGTACAAGGCCTGGGTAACCCTCCACTGGTGCTTGTCGTGTGTCTGAAGGTGGAATCCACTGAGACACAATAGCCACGTGATGACCGCTTCTTCCTCAATATAGTGGTAGAGGTCACTAGCCATTGGCAGGCCTACCCCATACACAATGTGAGCAAGGAATTCACCTAGACCATTTAGGTAATTTTTAGGAAAGATTTCCTTAACTAACTTTAGAATCAAAGGTCTTGGGATACCAATATCCAACATAGATTCAAAAAAGTGTGAGAAAATGTCGGTATTGATGTGGTATTTTTCTTCATGCTCGATGCAATCCTTACCCAGAACCCACTTCATGGCTATAAAAACTAGGGAGTGATTATTTTTGGTCATCCTTTTCAAGCGCCTAGTTGAAATCTCTTAGAGGAAATTTGTCTGCTACTTATAAGAAACTAGCCTAATATGAGTGTCCATGGTACCGACACACTGCTACTGCCTTCTAACTATTCTAGAAAATTTCCTACATCCTAGCCTATGAGGAACCTTGCCAATAATAAAAGCCAGATACTAAGACAATGACCTATTGCTAAAATTTGCTCAAATGCTAAGTGTGATTTCCTCACTACTTAGAGGCCTATTTATAGAAAAAATGAGGAAAAGCATGCTAATCTACTTTGAGAAAACGTGATGATAACCAAGTTCCAACTTCAAAGGCATTCCTATGTTTGCTTGCATTTCTTGACCGGTTGCATCTATAAAAGTATGACTGAATGCATGCTAAGTTAATGAGAGCTAATTAATTAGCTTAAAAATGGTGGTGCTCATCGACAATGAGTTGCATGGTCCAAAGGCTATTGTGTCACCTCATAGGAATTTCCCAGAACCCAAGGCACAATTCATATCTTTTCAGGTGTTGATTGTTGCTTTGGCTTAATCATTCCATTCGGGATATTAATTGCTAACGCATATGAATGCTGAGTTAAAACACCAATCGTCGGCTGAAATTCCAAGGAGATCACCTCGTATCACATGGTTTCCAAATGCAATTATACCCTTTTTCCACTTCAGCTACCAAATATCCCATTTTCGCACGAGCCAAGGAGTTGGCTATACATGCCAAATTAAATGCAAAAGCCCACTTTCTTATATCACTTTGAGTAAAGATAGAAAAAATATTGCATGAAGAAAATTTTAATGCTTAAATGTCTTTTTAAATATGCTAAGCCAAGTGAAGAGAATTTTTTAGCATATCCAGAGCCAAGTAAAAATTACAAAGAATTCAAAACTTGCAGAAGCTTTCATGTAAGGAAAAATGTCAAAGAGTTCATCACAAAAAATTTAGGAGGAGACTAACAAACACTTGCTTAGATCTATACGGTCATCAAAGGCTATGTATGTCTATGAAGGTTTATCATATGTTACACTTGGTATACCAAGCAAGCCAAAGAGGGTAAATACAATGCAGTTAGATAGGCCCAAAGATTATAGAAACCAGAAAAGGGTTGAGGAAGGATGGGATAATATTCATGACCCACGCCTCGTGAAAAACCCTAAGTATTTAAGAGAAGCAACCTGTGTAAGGATGAGTGCATCTCGGGAAACCATATCGATAGAAAAAAAAGGCATGGTACAGTGGGCTTCAGCAATACATGGTCCTGTTGGTACATTATTTCCCAAAGATCGTTGATGCCACCATTCAGCATTATAACACAAACACCCATTGCATTGAGGGTCAAACCTTAAATGTTAACATCAGCCAACAAGAAATTTGGCACATGTTATGTATCCCGGACCCAAGTACAAGAAAGGAGAAAATCAAGTCCTTCACTCATCCTAAAGGAGAAAATACATGGAAGGCGATGAAAATGAGCCCAAATTTCCTAATGGAGGAAATTAGGAAGAGGGGAATCCCAAGCGCTAAGCTACCAGGTATCCCATTTCTGTACGGTTCATTTCTTGAAGACATGCAGGATGCCTTGTCAATGCTAGCATTTATGTGCGGCCAGGACTCCAATGAGATTGTGGAAGCCTTTCAACTAGGGTTAGCTTTCCAATTTCTCAAGCAACACAATATCTTTTGGTATGATCTCACTAAATTCCTCGTGGAGGAAATGAAAAGGAAAATAGAAAATTACTTGGTGCAAGGGAAGTTTAGATTTCTCTCCTTCCTGGTTCATATGTTCTTGCATCAAAACCCTGACTTCTTTGGAAGATATTTTAAATTGTCTATTTTTTATGAGAAGTAGAGGAGGAAGCCAATATCCACATGGACACCCTTCCTTTCCATGACATATGATTACTATGCATTTTCAGATTATTTTATAACTCTATTCTTGCAAGATTTACAAGGAGGTGACATAATCCAACTCAACATAGATTAGACCAGATATATGTAGAGTTTCACTCCCGCTTGTGACTTGTTCTTTGGAGTGGATTTCATAATTCTCCAGATGTGCAACTTCACCAATCAACCTTTCTTACTCCAACCCTGTGTCATGAATAGGTTGCTCGTGCTTGAAATGTATCGATAGGCATGTATTATTGATTATACCTTCTGCAACAACCAAAGTGTCAAGAGGAAAGGATTCTTCACTTGTCCAAAGAATTTTAAAATAGTGACTCTAGTAAAGTAGCAATCGCATCAGCTATTACAGGATAAACTAACTCATTTAGGTTTGGTTTTGGTATGTGATAAATGGGACTACAACCCTTTCAATGATCTTCTATAGTTGCACATGAAGGTCACTCACATTCCTTGGCCCTAATAGGAAGAGGTGCAACCCATGAGTGGATAAGGATGAAATTTTTGTTGAACTAGCGCATGTTCCCACATAGGATAATAGAGAACCATGGCATATGTTTTACTTTTCTATGGTGGAAGCTAAGGATAGTGTCTAGTTGGAATGCACCATGTACAACAAGTTGCGGAAGGATGATGAATGGACTAATGAGAAGATAGAATCTTTTTGGAAATATCGCCAATAGAAAAGATAGTTGGATGCTCCTTATGAAAGCTTGAAGGAGGACAAAGAATTTGAAAAATGGTGGGATGAGGAGCATACCAGCTCTGACTCTAGTGCCAATAAAGGAAATGACCCAAAAGGTGGGTCTAAAGAACAAAAAGAAGAAATGGTGACTTCAACATCCTCTACACCACAAGAGAAAAGCTCTGGATAGCCCACCTTTGTAGCCACAAATGTGTGGTTTAATGTATCGAGAGATTCACATACACTCACTTGGGCCACTAAGGAAACTAGAGTGTCATAGCAGTAGCCAGCAGTAACTATCGAGGCTGGGGAAACCCTACCCGCAAAGTGGCAGTAGACGGAGGCCACTGTTGGAGAGATTTCACAAGAACCCACCAGAACACAGGTGCTTGCAGCTAGCCAGGAGCCCGAAGAAGGGGAAGAGTCGCTAACGAGTCAAGGGCTGCCATTGACCAGTCAATAGGTAAAATTTTCACCTTCTTCTCTTGCTTCTCAGTCTTTGGTAACCCCCACTATCTTCGCGGAAATCCCCACCATGAGTGTTGGCCCTCCGTTTCCCACCTTTGGTCCAACATATGTGGGAGGTTTCACCCAATTCTCATATGTCACTCCACCCACCTTTACTCCTCTATGAACCCTTATGCCAGTTGTTGCCACTCAAATCTTCCTTGCCTCACTTTTTGAAGGAATACCCACTGTTGGAAACCCTACTACTATTTTCACAAATCCTCCTCTTCCCTCACAACATGATGACTCCATGATGACAACTCCTTCACTGTTTTAGCCCATAAGTCCTCCCGTTAGTTCACCAATTGAACCTTGGCAGGTGGCAAGTCATTTTGCTGGTTCTCAAACCAAGCTTTGGAATGTGCCCCCCTTCTCTCCATAAACTATCACCCTCCAGAAGAAGAAAATGCCTGGGCCTATCAAAATTACCTATCCATATGACCTACCTTCTAGTGCTCCTTTCACAGGCAAGCGAGTCTCGACTCTAGCCCTATTCATGGTGCAGATTGACTCCATAAAGGAGACACGTGCGAACAAAATACAAAAGCACAAGGCCAAGGAGGATAGTAAGCCTGTGGAACCAAAGATACAAACTCTCTATGATGAGACCCAACAAGTGTTGAAATTTGTGATCTTGTACTTGATGGTAACCAAGCCACAAGGGGAGATGTATCCAGAAGACCACAAAGTGTATGCAATAGGGGCTGATATGAAGGTGGTTTGATCAAAGGATAAGGTTGAGCTTATGGAGGAAACACAATGGGTGGTCACCTCTGACTTCCTTAAAACTAGTCGCCAGTTGAAGAAAATGGATGAGAAGCTTAAATCAATATGGGAAAAGGCTAGTTTTTTGGAGAAAAAGAAGAAATCCCTGGAAGCAGATGTTGCGCATTTGACAGAGAGGGCATTGGAAATAGAGAATGAAAGGAATAGACTTTAGGGGGATCTTGCGAAGGTTTAGGCTATCGACCCTACTAGGGTTAATGAGCTACGTACTAAAAATTTGGAGGCAGAGCATAATTTGCAGCTAAGGAATGAGGAGTTAGAGTAGTGTCACATTGAATATGATCGAGGGATGGCACAAAAGAATGAGGCCTTAGAGCATTAGTGAGCTCAATATGAGAAAAAATTACAAGAGAAAGATGTCGAATTTGAGGACTAGAAGGCCCAATTATAAAAAAGAACTTCAAGAGACAAAGTCTTCTCTTGACATGCATTTGGAAAACCACTCCCAAGCTGAGGAAAACTAGATAAAGAAATGAGCAGCTCTAGGGAGCAACTGGCATCCGAAAAAAGAAAAAGTGTGGAATTTTCTGAGGTCATTAACTCAAAGGACACAGAGATCACTTCTCTTAAAAGCTCTCTCCTGGCCTCCCCTGCACAACTAGATCTTGTTCCATTGGTTAGGAAATTGTATATTTCTCATTGGGAAAAGATAAAAAAAAAATTCCTAACACTGCAGCCCACCCTCCGGTTCATTGCGAAAGTAGCAAAACTGAGCCAGGAGGCTCATAGTACAATTGAGCATTTTCCATAGTTAATCTTAGAAAAGGTTCTAGAAGCAAAGGATCTACTCACCAAGCTATATTCGGTCTCTGATGAAGACCTCGCCAAGGAAAGAATTAAAGATCATAATGTTGTCGCCCAGATGGCAAACAAGTTTATCCATTGCCACTTTTCCTTCCAGCACACTAAAATGACTACAACTACTCTGAACAAGACAATGGACAACATGCAAGAGAGTATCTCCAGATTAAGTGAGATGGGTTTTCCATCCCCGTTCCTTGAAGATGGCTCTATTGCTATAGCCAAGCAGATTGCAGAAAGAATAAAGGAGAAGTAAAATGACTTGGGTGATATCCAAAATTTTAGCCATCCTCCCACCACAACTAGCATTGAGGGAGTTATTTATCCACTTGCACAACTATTCTTTCATTGTGAAGTAGGGGCCGACTTACCCAAGATACCGCCTTATATGTAGGAGCTCGACCTGGGTGGAGCACAAGAGAATTTACGCAACATAGTCAAGACATCCAAGGACGATTGGTCGCCACTTCAGGTGGCTCTTTCCAAGCTCCGACTCTGTCACTTGGTGAATGAAGCTTTGGTCTGTAAACTAGATAAAATTTGGGTTCTCTGTTCCTCAAGCAAAACACCCCTGGTAGTCGCCAAAGCTATGAATAAATATTCAACAAAGCTCCCTTCGGGTATGTTTTTTCTCTAAGTATCGGCCCATGCATCATGAATAAGCCACTCATCCTTTTTGTCAAACTCTACTACCCCTCCACATGTTTTCTTTGCGCTCCCTAGAGGTTTCCTTTCCTTCACATTTCGAGAATCATTGCTATTCTTCCACATGTCGTCGCTACACACAATCGATGATCGCTTCCCTTCACTTTTGAGTAAAGCTCGGCCCACACACCACATGTCACCTTGGTGCAAGTTTTCAATGATGAAAGATAAAGATTCACATGGGCTGTGCTATGCTGCCATGTATCTCCTCAATGAGTTTTGTATTTGGGCGATGGATAAAGAAAACCAAATGTTGCAACTGGCCATTGTGTGTCATAATTACTTTATTGGGTGATGACACTTGCCTGCTTGACCTTTTCGGGACCACCACCATCATTTGCAGAGGATGCAACAGAGCCTAGAATGACCGGATGCTTGGTTTCAAATGTTTTTTATTGCAATGACCTAGAGATATACTCAATTCTGCATCATTTCTGGAGATCATGAAATATTTTCTATTACTACTCTCTAAGGCAGTGGGAGTTTTCAGCTATATATATTTCTCTCTATTTTGAGGGAAGGGTCCAGATTTTGAAAAAGGAATGCTGATTTTAGAAAAAACACCAGGTCTTTATTATTATTTTTTATAATTGAAAAATACTCTTAGACTGTTCCAATTGTTTGTCCTTTTTGTTCTTTTATGTTGTTTGATTAACTTTAGACTATGCTACTATTGTCAATATATTTCATTTGAGAACTTCTATAAATTGAATGCAAGTTTGCTAGTCTATATCATGTCTTATGACTCTTCTTGGTAGTAGGAATGTATGCAATGTTATTTTATGTCAATGAATGGATTATCTATACTTTAATCTTTAGTTTCTACCTTTTTGGAACATTAAAAATACCAATCGGGCCCTTAGATCTATGATTTATCGTGCCTATCATTAAGTCTTGGCACATCGCCTTAGATTAGATTTTATTTTATATATCTGTTTCCTTTTCCCTTTCCAAACCCCCATTATAGAAGTTGACTTCTTTAAAAATCTAGAGGCCACTCAATTTAGCACAAAAGGTCCCCCATAAACTGAGTTTCCCATAAGACACTGTTACCTTGTCAATTTTTGGTATCAACAAGGAAACAATTCAAGTTGTAACTAGTCTTTGTGATACTAGAACCATTCCAATTCTAAAGGCAGTGAAAAATGATGAAGTCACAAGGTTGACTAATGTTAAATTTTATGGAAGAGCTTTTACTACAAAGTCTATTGTAAACCCTACTGTCAAGTATGTTGTCATCATGATTGGGTAGAAAATTCATTTCACCAATAGGGTAAATTCAATATTTTCTATGAAAATTCACACGACATATTAAATGGTGGAGAAAGGAAAATATTTTGATCTTTGTGAGTTTCTTAGGTTGCAACTTATGGAGAACCAGAGTATGACTAAGGAAAAGAAGCATGTCTTTAACTTTGGCACTCTAGTTGTTTTTTTTTCTATTATATTTTCTAAGGGAGTTACCAGGAAGAAAATGCATAATATGGGATAACACCAGGTTGGTTGCTCATCAAATTTTTGATCATCTATGCAGAGGGCACAAAACAATGTCCTAACTTATTTCTTTGCAATATTTTAGAATGAAATGCATGAAAGAGATTGGATTCCAAGGAGTTTGGTGAAGAAGTATGAAAAAGAGAACCTTTCTTGTATCTACAGATGAATGCATCATTTAGGCTATAGAACTTAGAACTCGATGGATTGAATCACTGTGATATGAAATTGATGAACAAATGGTAGAGAGGTACATTGAGATTTTGTTGGATATTCCTAAGGACCCCTCTCTACCTAGGCATGAAACTTATGAGGAGAAATCTACTGAAGTACATTTAGAGGCTACCGCATCTAAAAGAAGAAAGAAAGTTGAAGCTTTCTTCCAAGGTAAAACATTTTCTAAGGATGATATAGAACAGTTGAGGGAGGATCTTGATAAAAGAAAATCCAAATTTGTTGAAAAACCCTCTCGACCCAGAAAGTTAGGAAGACTATCTTTCAATGCTACACCAACACCTGTCTCTAATACTACTACCTCCAGTCCTACTAATATTATGAAAGGGAAGAAGAAGGAATAAATTTTCCTCGCATCTTTTGATATCACTGCCCCTACCAATCCTAGTACTAGGGAATCTAAGAAAAAGGAAATACCTCCTATTACATCATTTGCTAATTCAGGAAGAAGAAGAGTGAAACAAAAGGCTGACATGAAAAGAAGTTTGAGTGATGTTGTTGAGGAAGAAATAAAACTTGGATTAAAAGAAGAGCATTAGTTGAAAAGAAACAAAAAGGGTAGTACCTCTAGTGAAGAAGCCAAAACAAGAGTTGATATCTCTACTGATGAGGAGTCAGAGGAAGAGGAGGATACTTACCAAATCCATGTACATACAATGAAGAATGAAGAAGGCTCATCTTATCTTATGGAGGACATGCCTAGATCTCCTCCTGTAAGTGATCAACTACCTTTAAATCTAGGAGCCTTAGTAAACAATATGATTGATGATGACCTTATGCCAACTACTAAGTTATATGATAAGGTTAATGATGAAGGGAAAGAAACCATCATATGTGCATTTATTCAGTACATAGTTATTTGTAATATAAATATGGATACCATATAGTCCAAAGTTACTAAAAATGTGTGGAAAGAATTAGTACTTAGAAGGAAAGAGACTTTAAATTTTGAAGTCAAGATGAGAAGTGAAGCCTTAAAATCCATTAGTTCTACTTTTTCAAAGATAGAAGTTTCAAATCTGCTAAAAGAATGTTCTACATTGTTTAGAGTCAAGCAGAGAGTTAATATGTTACTGACTAAGGAAGATGACTATATGGAAAAAGCAAAGCAAGAAACTTAGGATGTAATCAAGCAATTCACAAGGAGCTATGGGGTAAGAACCAGTTCTTCGTCCCACACTACTCAGGCACATGAACATGCTATGATTGCGGAAGTAATGGATAATCTAGTCTTTTAGACTATTGACAAGACACTTGGTGTTTCAGAGACCCCTGCCCCTCTAACTAACATAGAAGAAACTACTAGCAAAAGGCTTGATGATCAACACAAAGATCATTCTGGTGGTAAGAGAGAAGAACATCAAGAATCTATCAGAAACAAGGAAGAGAAAAGAAATATGAAAGTGAAGGGAGTAAGGATAGAAAGAAGAATAATGACAAGGATGATGAGGATAGAAGGGAGAAAGAATAAATGAAGCTTTCAAAGATTTATAGGAGACAACCCCCGGTTTTACAACATATAACTCTTTAGCCCCAATTGAAAATTTAAAGCTCATAGTTGATTCAATCAAAGAGTACACATCTAACCTCAAGGTTTAGACTACAAAACAAGTGGAGTTTCGTCTACTAGAGAAAATACCATTGTTTCTACAAGACAAGTGTACAATTGCACATGAAAAGGCTTTGAAAACTTTTAAAGAGGTACGAGAATATGATGAAGAATCCCAGCTGCTATTTGTTTACTACATGAAGTGGTTAGAAGCCAGTCGAGCTATCAAGGATTTAATGGACTTGATTGAGTCTCAACTTGTAGATGCCTCCAAAGATTATAAGATTGCAGATGATAGAAACTATGTTAGCTCGGTTTCTCTTGCAGTTCTTCACAAAAAAATTTCCATCCTATAGAGGTAGAAGGAAGATGTTATGAGACATTATGCCCAACTTGGAGACTTGGTTATGTCTAGACATTTCTCTATATCAAATGCATTGATGGAAGCATAAAAACTTGAGAATATGAACATTGTTCCATCCACATCGGAAGAAGGAGAAGAATGTCTAGGGAAATTAGAATCTTTGCGTAAAACTCTTTCCAAGGAAAGAGGAGTACGGGATGATGGAAAGCTAGCTTTGGAAGTGATTCTCAAGGACTTACAGGGTTCCCCCATTTCCTAATTTAAATTTTTTATCTTTTCCCAGTCGTTTGTCCTTGATGTCAAAGGGGGAGAAGAGGAGAAGAGGTCAAGAGGAGAAGAGTATGTATAAAGAATGTTATGTGTTTGTGTCCTATACATATGTTAGGGGGAGTTAGGTACAATATTTTGTTTTGAAGAAAGTCTCATTTTTGACACATGTTGCCATCAATGACAAAGGGGGAGATTGTTGGAAGAATGAAGAAGGTGACTTCCAAGTTTGTTGTCGTTGATTCCAACACTATTTGGTAATTGACTGAATATACTATGTTTCTACACTAATCCAGTATCTTGATCTGGAAATCCTCTCAATAAAAGGAAATTATATGAGTTTTTTATATGTTGCTTAGGAGTGTCAGATACAGCTATAAACAAGTTTTCAACAAGTTTGTGTGATCCGATTGATTTATCCAAGTGACAGAAGATTGGCATTATTTTGGCCGACAGGGTTATGAACTGTTTATCTTATAAATGTTTAAAGTATTCTTCATTAGGTCTAGGATGACCTAATTAATGTTCATTATTATTTTTTGAATGTTCCAAACCATACATCAAATATGTACTCAAAAAACCCATAACAAATCTTCTATATTTTTCCTCTACAAACCTTTGGAACTACCTACATCAAGACTATGCAACATCTATGCAACTTTTACAATGTTGCTTGACAACATTTGCAACCTTTCAAGACTTGTACTAAACAACTAAAAACAATCTTCTTGAGCTAGTCCACCAACATCAATGACCTTCATGACTACCTTTGACATAAATGAAAACAATTCCAAGACCTAGTTCCAAATGGTATGGGAATACCAACTAGTTTACAATCATGCATACAAAAATACTAAAAAATTGTGTCATCATACTTATTTTGATTTAACCATAACTTTTTGTTCATTTTATTCCTATTGATTTCCATATCCTAGATGTATTTTATAACCCCTAGCCATTTTATATAGATTATACTAGATAACTAACCCTTAAGTTTTTTAATCATTCCTTTATCATTTCTAATAAATAACACATCATTCAACATATAAGAGAATAATTAGAAAGTAATTATAAATTAATTTAAAATAAATATAGTGATCAACTTAACTAATAATAAATTCATGATCAAATGTAAAATAATTTCTTTTTATAACACATTCTCGAATACTACTTAAGTCATACAAATATTTATATAATATACAAACCAATTTTTATTGTCCCTTTATCTTAAAATTATTATGCTTCTTCATAAATAATTCCTCTCATGATCCTTATGAAAAAATATTGTTTTAACATCCATTTGAACTAACTATAAATCAAAATTAGTATCATTAGATAAAAGGAATATAATAGAGGTTATTTTAGCCACAAGAGAGAATATCTTAAAAAATTAGGCTTCCACAACCTAGAAGTAAACCTTTTCCACTAACCAAGCCTTATACTAATCAAGCTTACCATTTATTTTAGCATTGTTCTTAAATAATCATTTAGATTAAATTAATTTCCTTCCATTTACAACCATAACTAGATCCCATGTGTCAAATTTATTCCAGTATTTCAGTTCATATTTTATCTCTTATAATTGTAGGACTTAATGGTGAACTCTTAAAACCCTGGGAATAGTTCCTAGAACAAAATACCTTCCACAAGACAAAAAATGAGAAGAAAAACTTTGTTGATTATGGATGCAAGATTGATTGATTATGTACATTAGAGACCTTCATTATAAAGGAAATGTGAGAGATAGGATTAGAAAATATCGTAACATGTGTCTTAATCCTATGTTATCAAACAACTAATTCGATAAATATTAAATGAACTAGGTAAGTAGAATTAAATAAAATTGAAAGCTCAATAATATATGAGAAGATCTTATCTTGACATCCAAGACTTCTAGAAATATAGATAGGACCTAAGTAAATTGGATATTATCAAAATCTGAAGGATTAAAAATCATAAGTTCATTCTCCAACTTCAATTTCCTCACTTTATCTTGCTTACAAAGAGGCTCTCTAAGGTAGTCCAAATTTAATTAGGATGTGTACAAGAAGCAACATGATATAAAAGAACTAGAGAAATGGAAAATATGAGAATACCAAGGGCTTCATCCCTTCTATTTGAAAATCATTTCCCTTTTTCTATAACTCATGTGGGTTCTAGATCTGTGGCAAGTTTGATTCTTTGCAACTTTAAATTTAACAATTTAAGGTCACCATTTATGATTTTTGTTTGAAGAATGAAGAA
>VDFB02051294.1:0-15956 GCA_007258455.2 Sequoia sempervirens
GGTTTGGTGAGTTGCAACATTGCATATTTGTTCATTCAACATTCCTTCATTTTATTTTTATTCATTTCAAGGTTTAATTACCAGAACGGGGTTTGACCAAGGAAAACCCCTATCTACTAACAAAACAATATTTTTATCTATATTTTATGTGTGATTTGTATATTTGGGTGGAAGATCCATTGAAGAGAAAGTTTGGAGAAAGTTGTCAAGTTTTATGAAGTTTATAAACTACATTTTAAGATCACAAAAGTCACCCCTCGGGTTACTTGATTGACAGACTTTGAGTTTGGGAAAGAAGCTAAGGAGGAACCTAAAGAGGGATATCAAAGGATTTCAGATCCAGCCCTAATGTGGGACTAGGTTGTCACTTGTGGTATGATTCCCAATATACCTGATTTCAAAAATTTCCATCAGATTCTAAGTTACCAGTTCCATATTCCAATTTCTACCCAGAAACCGTAATCTAGAAGTAAATCGTCCCTATTGGCGTATGAGTCCTAGTGTGCATTAAAATTCAGCATTTCCAGGATTTCAGACCTTCATTCAAGCCTCTTCAGTTTCTAGGTGCACCTTTGTACTCTTTTGGTTTACTATTCTAATTTGAATTCATTTCTTGATCATTTACTTAAGTCTTGCATATCATATACCTTTCTTGTCTTTCCAAGCCCTAGCTTGGTGGTGAACCCCCTTTATACCTTTAATCACACCCTAGGACATCTTACTAGAGATCTCTTTCCCTCATTCCATCCTTGGATTGAGATCTCTAGGGTTTCCTTGAGTGAAACTTGTAGGAAATTGGTTGTTTTATGTCCTAAAACATATAAACCAACCTATTTTTGAGGTTTCACTTTGAATCCATTATTATTGGTAGTACATGTATACCTTTTCCTTTGATTTTGATGTAAGTAGAGATCTTGTGTGGACTTTTATAACACCACTGTGATAATTGGTGACATGTGCCAAATCAATTATTGAATCATTACCACCATAATATTTTTCTATCCTCTTTTCTTGGTTTGAGTTGGTGCAACTTAACTTGGAAAAATGGTAAAGTCTCATATACTTTGTGGTAGAGTGAGATATTTATTAGTTTATACAATAATATTAACTTTATAGTATGCTAAGCAATTTGAAGCCTTGTATAGATGTTTCACTGGCACATATACATATTTGCATAAATAATTTTATAGACTGGATCAAGCAGATTTTATAGTAGATGGTATGCATACACTCAAAACTCTATGGAATGGAAACAAAGACCTTTTACTATCAAGTTTTTTGAGGTCCTTTAGGGAAGACCATTGCATATTCAATAATATTTAACATTATCTACATGGATTATCAATAAGATGTTAAAATCAATAATTAGAATCTATCTAGGATATGTTTAATATAAAAAAATTAACATTTGTTTCACATTCCTTTTAAACCAAAACATAAATTTTATTGTACGTGATTAGAAAGAAATAAACTATTATAAAATTCCTAATTCTTTAGAGTTATTGTTTTATATTATAAAATAAATAAAAAATTAGGGAAAAATGTAAATAAAAGTGCTCTTGGCATTCTATGTAAGTGTGAATGATGAAAAACTAATAAAATAGAAAAAAAAGAAAAAAACAAGACATGGAATTCAACTAAAATGGCATAAGTGAATCAAGAACAAAAGGATCACATTTAAGAAAATTATAAATTAATATATCAAGATTAGTATTGGAAATGTGGATAGAAGCCAAAGATAAGGGATCATAGGAACCCATGGTTAAAATATAGTAATTTTTGAATCTATGCAAGAATGCATAGAGTAGAATTCATTAAACTATGCAAGAAAAACTCAAAAAACTAATATAAGGAGATAAATCATATTGTGATATCACATAATAAGAGCACCATCTTGGGAGAAAAGGTATCTAGAGATGGATAGAAATAAAACCCTAACAAGATCTAAGAAATGATGATGCACTTAGAAAAACTAATATAAGGAGATAAATCATATTGTGATATCACATAATAAGAGCACCATCTTGGGAGAAAAGGTATAGAGATGGATAGAAATAAAACCCTAACAAGATCTAAGAAATGATGATGCACTTAGAAAGTACAAATCTAAAATTTTAAACTAGTGAAGGTGTGAACTGTAAAGTGAAACCATAGGGTAGTATAATCTTAGATGGGTTCACTAAAATGTAAAGGTAAAATAATTTTTCCTTAAGATTAATGTATAGGATAATTAAAATAATGCAACTAATTTGGTGTAGAAAAAATAAATCTTGATTAGACCAAATGTCAGTTGGGAATGATAAGCTAAATAATTAAGATGCTAAATTTGTATGGTAGCCTAGTTAAGACACTTAGATCTAGGAATGAGGAAGGAGAAAAATGTTGGCATTGTATTGGGATCTTCCTTTCCTAGGATTGCAAATAGATCCTTTATCTATACTCTGTTAGATAGAATTTAAAAAAAATACAATTTTGTTGTGGGCCCATCTCATAGCTCTAGGTTGCTTCTCTGAACATGCATTTTCCTAAGATGGACCTATATATGAAATTAGTAATTATGATTTTCTAATTTCTAATATTTTTCTCTTTGTTGAGTATTGAGAACTAGTTGTATTTTAAAATACCTTGAGGAGATTGTCAAACTGGAAGGTTAGTGTTCTCTTACATTGACCTCCTTGAATAAACTATATTTATGCTTGTAAATGAGTGAAGAAATCTTAAATCATGTAAATGAGTTAGAATCATAAATGTAGATTACGGCTCCTTCTTGCACTCCAAATCAAAGATTCTAATAATGATGCTCTTTGAGAAGTGTAAGGTTTCAGATCAATAATCTTTTGATAAATGAATTCAAATGGAATGCTTTTAAATATCATGATCTAACAAGTAATTGCACAAATGCGTACCAAGTTGGATCATATTGATTAGTAGAATATGTAAGAGTGAACAAATATTAAATATATATATTTTTTAATTTTAAGACAATTCACATGGTACAAGTTTGATCCACACATTATAGGGTTGAACTTCAACATGAAAATGCTAATAAACATAAACATATGAAAATATAGACAAATAAATTAAATATTAGAAAATAACTATAAATTGGAAGGTGTGGTCGATTGGAAAAAAACACAACTTTACTTGAATGCCCCACTCAACAATATATAATTAGATTAAGTCATTTCATCAAAATGAACTATAATTGAGATGGGTATGCAAATTTCACCATTACAACAAGATAAACCACTTTCTGTTTAACAAATTTATATCTTTAACACAACGACGTTTTTATTGTTATTCTAAAAA
Organism: Sequoia sempervirens; assembly: GCA_007258455.2. Classification (NCBI taxonomy): domain Eukaryota; kingdom Viridiplantae; phylum Streptophyta; class Pinopsida; order Cupressales; family Cupressaceae; genus Sequoia; species Sequoia sempervirens. Next base: position 3,310 of record VDFB02051294.1, read on the forward strand.
TCAGTCAATTGGGATAATGATTTAGGCTAAAGCATAACCACAGAAAACTTCCCATGCATCTTGCCTCCTGTTTCAGATTTTTTCACAAGTGCCGTCGTCGACATTAAAAATGAACCCCTGTGAAACTGTCTTCGTAATAACTGTAAAGTGAAAGATCAATTTAAGCTATCAATCCTTTTAGCAGCATATCATCTTTGAACTTTAAATAAAAACTTAATACTTCTCATAATTATTATTATTTAATATTTTAAAAAGTAGATATGGTCCTGCTCGTTATTTCATATCATAGCCGAGCTTAAGTAACTAGTGAATTGGCATCAAATCAGATATCATTTACTGCTAAACCATTTGTAGGTTTATCAGCTAAGGATGAAAGCAGACTAAAAAATTTAGTGACAACAGTCACAGCATTTGTGCTTGCCAAGCTTTCGAAAACACTGGCTTCATTTTCTGCACTTGATCCGCCTGCCAAATCAGAGAGGGATCTGATTATTATGAATGGCTTCCCCATACTATAGCTAACCTGCATATCAAAAAGGGAAGAAAACAAACAAACAACATAAGCAACTATGATCAGTTAACTATGGAAATACATTACAAACCATTATAATATATATTATTACCAATGCTACTGATGCACTCTCCATGTCAATGGGAGTGCAATTGAATTTTCCATGAAGAAAGTTTCTGTAAGCAGCATTATCAAGATAAATGCTGGCACTGCATCCTCTCTCCACTTTCACAATCTTTGGTGTGGTGGACAGGCAAGTTGTAGAGTTGACGCAGGACTCTAGTGTTATATTCTGTTTATTGTTCCAGAGTTTACAGATTCAAATAGAAAGTTAATTAGAAATCATAAGCATACTTTATTGTCACAGCAAGAAAAGGAATAAAATAATATGAATGAATTACCTCAAGCTGGTCTGCAAGGTTATAATAGGTTTCGGATACATTGACCCAAAATACATGCTCTCTAACTTCTGAAGTTCCACTCACGGGGAAAATCTCATCTGGGTTGTACCAAATATTATTCAACAGATTATCAGAGCCTTCTACTGTACTGTAGTTGGCAAAATGAAGATACCCATAATCACGAGTGTAGTCTCCATCGGATTCCAAGGCAAGTTCATCGTCCGGACCTTGTCCATATCTCTGTTCAATAAAATTAATATTTCAGTACAGCCCAAGGAGCCCTAATGATAAAGGAATTTTCACTTTAAAAATGATAGATATATAAATAATTTTAATGTTTTTTTTTTCAGTAATCTGTGTAATAGAAGCAGTTACATACAATTTGAGATAAAAATAGAATAATAGAGCAGTATTTGTGGGAAAACTTTCTTTGTATCTCTCTCTCTTTTACTTCAACGCTAGTATGTACGGATCGTAATCCTTAGCAAAGTATAAGTAACATAGATACACAGGGCAGAGTAGTTACATACAATTTGAGATAAAAATAGAATAATAGAGCAGTATTTGTGGGAAAACTTTCTTTGTATCTCTCTTTTAGTTCAGCTTTAAGTATGCGCCGATAAATAATCATATAGAAAACAATAAAATATAAATATGAACCCTTTAGAACATAGGTTATAATATAAAAAATCTACAATCCAAAATTAGAATAAGTTGTGCCCTATCCAAACTTTTAAGAATGAAAAGTATACAACATTTATCCAATATATATCATATTAGGAAGAGAATATAATTCGTATCATCTGAATAAATGCATAAATATGAGGTTTAAACTCTACTAAAAGAAGACCATATTATATATATATATATAACAGAGGAATCATTATTTGAAGAGACTTAAGAAACAAAATCCCAACATCACCACTATAACTTATAAAAATAAATACAAATATAAGATTTTAAATGCTATTAAATCCTTAAAGAAAGAATGAAATCTATTGTCAACAAAAACCAAACATATATTATCATTCAAGAAAAAACTCTTGAGTAATAAAATCCCAATTTGGTCTCTACATAGATCAGGACACCAAAAGCTATCCTAATATGCACCTGCTTTAAACCAAAAAAATTATAAAAACGACACGCTATTTATCTTTCTCATTCAACACTATATTGTTCTCTTACCAAGATGAAAATATATCATAAAATGCATGAAATTTAATAGAACCTGCCAATTCCATAGGCCAGTATGAGCCCATTGCAGAGGAATAGTAACATCGCCAATATTATAGTCAGAGTTTCCATTTCCAGCAATTCCATAGTGCACAACTCCTTTTATGTTGAAGAAACTAAGAGAAGCTGGGTGGTTATTGCTGCATTGATCTGTATACAAATACCAACATTACTGTTATTCATCTGAGATTGCTCTGATCAAAGGTAAAATGATAAGGACTGATTTTCTTTACCAATTAGTTTACATTTTAACATTAAATAGATGAATTTCATCGGTATACAAAATATAAAAGAGAACGTAAACTATGTTTTAGCACACTTATTTGAAATTTTTAGATTGGAAAAATAAACATTTATCAAGAATCAATAATAAAAATCTTTACTTTCTTTGTTTTACCATAAGATGTTTAAATGAACTTTTATATTTCTGGTTTTATGTTTTACTGGAAAAAAGATATGCCAAATCCCAGGAAAAATTCAGTTTCCTTTAATTTCCAGTCCTCATCATGTCTTCTTTTGGGCACATGATATAACCCATTAAACATCAGAATTTTTTTATGTAATTACCATTGCCAGCCCTGTCATGACCACAATGACCTTCTGATCTTCAATAGCTCCTATATGGAATCTCCTTCCTGCGTAACAACAAGTGTGCAGATAATTACATTGTATATAAGCCTAAAAAGAGTTCCTTGTAAGAAAGAGCAGCAAGAAAATACCAGAAAGATCTATGTAGGAGACATTTTCGTTGACTACAAAATTTGAGGGGTCAAGTAGGGGATCCATTTCATAAGTATTGGGAATAACCAGGCTGGAATAAGGGCCAGCACTGTTGATTATATTGACATGGCTGAGAACCTTTTGCCGAAAGTTGTGCATCAAGCATTCAACGGCCATGAAAATGAACAGAGGAGCACATGAATATTCACCAACGACTTAAGAGCCATGCTGAAATCACAAAGCAAACTCGTGATTCAAAGAGAGATTTGGGGTGCAAGTCGTAGAAGGAATGAAGGGCTTTTATTGAATTATCTGGAATTAAGTGTCATCTGTGGGTGTTGTCCCCAATTTAAATGAGAAATGTACTTTTATATGAACCCTTCATATAATCAACTTTAAAATCTTCGATAATTTTTAAAAAGTAAATAAATTTTCACAGTTCATGATTGAATAGTGCATATATTTCTGGATTCAAACTGTGTTTGAATTTCTATCAACATTTCTGCTCCATGATGGATCATCAGGATGATAAGTAAAACAAAGAAGAGAATTAAAAAATAAAAAAATATAATACCAGAGCCAAAAATCACTAATTGCTTGCATTACTAATGGATTGTTGCATGGTAATGACATATTATTAAGATTGTTGTCAAATGGTAATACAATTCTTTGAAGGCTACACTACCTTTCAAGGAAGTATTTTTACTACATAGAATAATACACATAAGATAATTTCTTTGTTTTGATATTACTAGTAAATATGGGATTTTGAAGGCACAAACTCTTTACAAGAGTCAGACAAGAAAAGCATAAAAGAAGCTCTAATAAACAAACTTCACAAACAACCAACATAACAAACAACATTAAATCTACAAAATACAAAAATTCACATAATGACCATTATCACATGATAAAAATAAGATAGTCTCAATCAAGAGACCAATCAAACAATTTAAACTTGAAGAACTCAAGAATGTTTTGAGTACTTGTCATAGTTATTTTTACCAAGTTACTAAGTTGGATATTCAACCCCCAACTGACTCATTATAACCTTTGAATGATTAATACTTATTGATCTCAAGACTAAGTGACAAGAGGTATCATACCCTCCAAAATTTTATTTTCTTTACATGGAGTGTTGAGAGGCCACAAAACAATCCACAGAGGAATTTCATTATCTTTGCAACGGCCAATCTCATCTCTATCAAGCACCATCATGCTTTTCTCACCAATAAAATCCAATGAAGGGGTCTTGCTCTCCATTTTGAAGGCTGAAGGCAACATCATCTCACTTCCTTCCCTTGATGCAACCTTTTATTTTCTCCTACTAACAAGGCAATTAATGGTTGAATGGCTAGCCATAAGAAATAATTAACAACCATTTGGGGAAAACTCAAACTCAATCTTTTTATTTTCAAACACTAAAATTTGAAGACAAGGAGATATAATATGAAATATTCTTGCCTACATCAATATTCACACAAAAATCTAACATAAAGTAAACACTTTTTGGAACACCATTGGGTCAATGGTAATAATCACCCAAAAGAGTTTGCAATACCCATCACAACCTCAAGCCATCATAGTACTCCCATAAAACACAAGGAAATTTAATCCAAATGGGAACCTACCAAATTCTTCCATTAAATGTTAGAAGCTCAATTTCTACCTTTAGAGAAAGAGCTTCAAATGACCAATGAACCAAGGATCACCAAATAGAGTTTTGATACAATCATCATGCATAGATAAGGTAAAAAGAAAAATCCATGAGATGGGGCTATAATCTTCATAGGGTATGAAGGTCTACATGTCCTTTGAGCCCAATGTCTTACCACATAGATAGGGCTCCTCTCACTACCAAACTCTAAGTGCTGAGGGAATTTTGAATCTTTAGATGATTTATAATTGAAGCAAGTAGGGATATTGATTTGAATGCTATTATTGATTACAACTTATTCAAGTGGGAGTGATAATACATACTAATATAATAGAACTTTCGACAAGCCGCGATTCACCTGTAGAAACAAAAACCCCCACTAATATCTTCAAATCCCATCTCAACAAAAGATAATCTACTATGTCTTTATCATTTTTATGCTAACCCTCACAATGTGCTTTTGACATGTCCCCATCATGTGTACTATGTCTCTGCTCCATGAATTTGAATTTTTTCTTTATAATGAATAAAATTGATTTTCAGTAAAAAAATAGTAGTCCACAAAAGAGTTGTACATCAAAGGTGTAATGAATAATAACAATGCACTATTAGCCCTAGAAAACAACATAGTAATATGTACCATTCCCAAAAGGCATAGAAAACTCTTTTTGGCTTTGATAGGACATGGCAATGTGAATGTCATCCAGACTTTCATTATAGTCCCTTAGAATCAATAGTTTGTTTTTTTTTTAACACTAACTAACTCTTCACCACAGCAGGTTGGCGCACAGTAATTGCAGTCCTCATGGCCAGCTTCAATGAAATGGGACTAAAAAACCCCAAAACCAACTGGAATAGTAAGCAATTGATGATGATCCACTATAGGAATTAATTGATCCATCTAACCAAATCCACAATATCTAAAATACAAAGCCTTGCTATCGTCCATTTTATGTGGAGAATCTAGCCAGTCGACTGATATGACGTGACATCGTACACCATAAAGCCTCTTCAATGTGAAATTTCTGGCATCTTTCAAAAAATCAAATTGCAAACTGACATGGCTGTCCGCGTCAACAATAAAGAAAGAAAACTAGAGGCTAAGGACGATAAGAAAATGAATGGCTATAACGAATACTGCACATATTTTCCTTGACCCACAATGACATTATCTTAATTCACACAGAAGATATTGAACATGACCAATCAAAGAGTAAAATAAAACAACAGCCAAAGGACGATAGGAAAAGAAAGGCTGTAGCGTCTGAATAATAGACGACAGGGAAACAAGCAAAATCTGTGCACATTTGTTTTGGATCACCTTCCTAATTTGTCCTATTCTCTGTTCACCTTATCAAGGCAAGTAAGATATGGCATTCAATGAATGAGGTACGAAAACTAGGATAAGTGTAAAGGGAAAAGATTAAGTTGAGTCACTTTAAAGCAGCACAGTTAAATATGAAGAAGGGAACAAGGAACATTTAGTGGATATAACTGGGAACAGAATAGTTTTTAAGTTTAATTTAGGTTAAGTTGAATGAAAAATTTAAGTATAGTTTTGATATTTAAAGCCTTGATTTTGGCTGGGATCCAAACCTTTTGCTAAATCCAGGAAAAAGCCAGGTTGCAAAAATACAGCCTGCAGTCAATGTGCGCTTCAGCACCCAAACAAAACTCATCAAGATTTACAAATAGCACTTTTCTTGTGGGAGCGAAGAGTCATGTCGAAAGAAGGCTGTGAAGATTTATCTTTTTTACCCTTGACTGTAATCCATCCTTCTTCCACCTGTGCAGCCAAACTATGCCAGACATTCTTAATATTTTCATGGCGATCAAAGCCATCAACCTTACGCTTGGGGTTGTCTTCAAGACTGCATTGGAAAGAAAGTGACTTCCCAGGAAAGCTGTCGGGAAGAACAGCCAAGCTCTTTCTTTGCCTAGAGAGGCAGCCAGTTGCACAATAGGGGTTGCCTTTCCTTTAACAACCCCACCGAGGGACGACCGGAGGGGCCCGCCATTCATGGGTTTTGAAGTACTCCACCCCGTAAAAATTTAAGTATAGTTAATCTAGATTAAAATGTGATACATGAAGGTTAGTGTATTTTAATTAATATTATTCTTTAGTTTATTAATTAAAAAGTCAAAAGGTATGATTATATTTTAATTAGTTAATTAATATTTAAAGTATTTTTGAATAAAATTTGTGTAATCATAAGGTAAGACATCAAATCAAGGATGCAACTTGTGGAGATAGTAAATAGAGAAAATTGATAGGATTTTTTGTTTTTTAATGTCAATTATTATGTCATTAGATCAATCAATTGTAGTTAAAAAATAAAAAATAATTCACTAGAGCAAAAATCACTAATCAAGCTTGCATTATCAATGGGTTATTGCATGGTAATTACATCTTAATAGGACTGTTGTCAAATGGCAATGTAGTTCTTTGAAGGCTACACTACCTTTTCAAGGAAGTATTATTGACTATAGAATAATAAATAAGATAAATTTTTATTTTGATATTACTAGCAAATGTGGGATTTTGTAAGGGCACAAACCCTTTTACAAGATTTAGACAAGAAAGAGAAAAAAAGCTCTAATAAGCACCCACAAGACAACCAACATAATGAAAAACATTATATCTATAAAATAAAAACAAATTTCACATAATGATCATCATCACATAATACAAATAAGGTAGTCCCAATCAAGTGACTAGTCATGCAATTTATACTTGAAGAACTCAAGAAAGGTTTGAATACTTGCAACAGTTATTTTTACCAAGTTACTAAATTGTAGATTCAACCCCCAACCCACTCATTATAACTTTTGAATGATTACATATTGATCTCAAGACAAAGTGACAAGAGATATGATACCCTCCATATTTTTATTTTCTTTGCATGGAGCGTTGAGAGACTACGAAACAATCCATAGAGGAATTTTATTATATTTGCAACAACCAATGTCATCTCCATCAAGCACCATCATTCTCTTCTCATAAATAAAATCCAATGAAAGGGTCTTGATCTCCATTTTGAAGGAAGGCAACACCATCTCACTTCCTTCCCTTGATGCAACCTTTTATTTTCTCTTGCTAACAAGACAATTAATGGTTGAATTACTAGACAAAAAATTATTAACGAACACTTGGGGAAAACTCAAACTCAATCCTTTAATTTCAAACACTAAAATTTGAAGACGAGGAGATATAATATGAAATATTCTTACCTACATCAATATTCACACAAAATCTAACATATAGTTGGTAGTAACGGAAAAAGTATTCATTTCCCTACTTAATTTGGGAATAATTATCATTGAATTAACATAATTTTCCATAGGTTTATTGGTGTAATGTGTTGTAACACATTCACGTTGATCTCGGGCTCCTTTCTAATAAAATGTACTTAATTTGTACCCTATTTATGGTTTTGTAAAGTGTTGTAACACACTTTCACATTTATCTAGGGTCTCCTTGATTAATTATGGTTAATTAGAGTTAATTATCCATTTTAATTCAAATTTAAGTCTTATTTGTGACACCTCCCGAGGATATATCCTAAAACCCATAATTCAAATTACATAACATTTAATTGGGAAAATCTAAGGTCTTAGAAATTGGTGCTAGGACCCATTCACCCTAGGTGGTGAATGGGTCCTCCCTTAATGAGGACCCACTTTTTGAATTTGATTTTGGCAAGATTTTAATAACATTCATTTCCACATCTGGTGTCGGCTTGAATTATTTGAATTTTGGGGGTAGTCTCTTGATTTAGTATATGGGATTAATTCACATAGTTTCCCCTAGCAACTTTGAGAGAGCATCCTTATAGAAAATCTAAGTTCACAAGAGCATTTCTAAGGCATTTCAAGGTAGATTGTCAAGGTTTATTGTAGCAATTCAAGATCATTTCATCATGTCTAAGGCATAGTGCATTCGTACATGTTGTTGATTTAAGATTATGGATGTAGCATTGAAGATCTATTTGCAAGCATTGTTACACATCTCATTCAAGATCAAGATCTAGATTCTTCATGGCCACCACATGTTAGTTTACAGATTTATACTCCTCTAATGATGAAAATTGTACACCCTTGGAAATGGTACAATTCCTCACCTAATTTGGGAATAATTAATGTTAAAATGAACCTAATGTTTCCTTGATCTAGTGTTGTAATGTGTTTTCCACATTCACATTGGATTTAGGGCTTGTTTAAGCTAAATTAACCTAACTTTTCCTTGATTTAATGTTGCAAAGTGTATTCATTTACACTTTCACATTAGATTTAGTGCTCTTGGGCCTAATGTTTCCTTAATATTGTTTTGTAATGTGTTGTATGAATTCACATTGGATTTAGGGCCCTTTCAAGCAAAATAGACCTAATTTGGCCTTAATTTAATATTGTAAAGTGTATTTATTTACACTTTCACACCGAGTTTTGAGCACTTTTGCATTTATGACCTTTATATCATCATTAATAGGCCCCTAAGACCCTATATTGCATATCCCAAGGAACATTTCAATCAAAATCTTGACAATATCAACAAAAAAACTTAATTTCTTAACACCCTGATACTTTCTCTCTCCAAAAAGCCCTTGTGGGACCCAGATGCCACCTTGGGCATAATGGTCCCACTTGGGTGGGACTCATATGCCACAGATGGTGTATGAGTCCCATTTAGCCTATTTTTAGGGTTTTGAGCGAGAAATTTAGGTTTTAATTTCAAATTTCATGAATGTCGACCTGTGGAATCTAATAAATGAGATATTAGATGGATTTCCTATATAAATGAGGTCTCAAATCATTATTTCATATAATCCTACATGATATCAAGTTAAACACTCAAGAGTTAAGCATTCCAAGACTTTACAAGATCATCAAGAGAGCATTCAAGATAATTTCTAAGCCATTCAAGGGAAGATTCTTCATCATTTGTTGGAGCAATTCAAGATCCATCATCATGTCAACGGTATCAAGCATCAAGCATGTTATTGAGCTAGTGTTGTGATGTTGAATTCAAGATCTAAGGTCAAGCATTATTCTACACTTATCTCAAGATCTAGATCTTCATCCTTCATGGCCATTTCATGTTAGAATGCAGATTTGCAAAGAATCATTTATAAGGCATCATTCAAAGTATCATTGTTCATGTTTCATATCTTGGTTTCAATGTTTCACCATTTGGTTTAATTACCTAAATGGTATTTGACCAAGGCAAACCCCTATTCACTAACAATCAACAAGTTCTTCTCCTCTTTACATGTGTGGTTGTAGATCTAGGTGTCTTGGAGCTTGAAGAATCATTGAAGATTAGGTTACAAGCTTGGATAATTTTTTTGTAATTTTCCCCTCATTGGCAAGATTATAATCTTCACTAGAATGTCATCTACAGGTTTCAAATCAAGGTTTCAAATCTAGAAATGAAGTGGAGCAGAAAGAGTAGAGATAGGGGAGCAGAATCAGACCTTGAGATTCTAGAAAACCCTAACTGGACTCATACACTAGTCTTGGCTTATGAGTCTCAATATAGGTCATTTTTTAGATTCTTGCAATTTTGAACACCTTTTTGAGAGATTCTTACTTTCACCCAAAAACCCCAGTTTGGGATTAATACACCCAAACTGGCATATGAGTCCTAGTAGGCCTAAATTTTAGGTTATTCAGCATTCTATGCCTCCATTCAAGCTCTCTCAATTTTCTAGGTGTACTCCTATGTGCTTTTCCCATTTGTTGTTCTGATTTATTTGCATTTATAGTTCATTTATTGAAGTTTTATACATTATTGAGTTCAATCATTAGATCTTGCATTTCATACATTTTTTCAAGCCCTAGCTTGGTGGTGAACCCCTCTTGTAAACATAAATCAGACCCTAGGACACCCTATTTTCATATCTATTTCCCCTTTCTTCATTGGATTGAGATCTCTAGGGTTTCCCTTCAATGAGATAATTGGAAAGTGGGGCTCTATGTTCTAAACCATACAAAATAATATCCCCCATTTTTCATTATTACATTTTGGTGAACCTACACTTAGAACATTTCACTTTCTAATTTGGAATGCATCATCATCCTAGACCTTGATTTCATTAACATTGCATTAGTTAATTGGCATTCTAGGGTTTAGAAATCTTGCATTAGTGAAAGTACATATAACTTGCATTATTACATCTCAAATCATTAAAAAACATATAAAATCTATATTTGCACATATCTTACAACTCATACAAACTAAAAAGCATAGAAAACACTTAAAATTTTGTTGAAAATCAAGTTAAAAACCCTAATTGGGACTCATACGCCCCTTTGGGTGATTTAGTCTTTTTCGTTCTTTAAACTACCTTTAACAACATTAAAAACCTCATTTTTGTGCTTCCTAAGCTTGTTGGTAACATATACTATCAATCTAGAAAGTTTAGGTAACTTTTGTTTTATCCATCTAGGTCACAAACATCAATTTATTGTAGTCATTTTTGAAATCATTTCAATAGCAAAAACCATCAGATCTAAAAATGTTCACATTTCTAAAACTTTGCATCATACGGATAAAAGTACTTTTCACTTTTGCATATATAATGTTTACATTCATAAAACTTTGCATGAGTTTGATAAAAGTGCTTTTCTTTTCTTGATATACATTGTTTGCATTCTTAAAGTTTTGCATACATTGGATAAAAGTGTTTTGCATTTTTGGATATACATTGTTTACATTGTTGAAGCATTGCATGAGATGGTTAGAAGTACACTTTTCATTCTAGGTCAAACAATATTAGCACCTTACCTTTCTAGGAATGCTAAGAAAAATTTCATATCCCCTTCCTATGAGAGTGTTTTAGTGAAAGAGAATACAACCTCAGATAGTCCTAACGATTATATTCATTCTTCTCCTAATATCTCTCCTATTTGTGAAAAAGATATTTTGGTGTTAGAAGAACCAATCAATGATATTTTTTTGAGTCCTAGTTGTTTCTCTCCTTCTACATCTCTCTTATTAGACAAGACATTGATGAACAAGAGGACATAACAATAGGTAATCATGACAATCACATAACACAACAAGAGACCATTGAAACTTAAACTAGTTTACATTCATCTCCCAAAATATTCCCCTCTTGTGATAATGTTTTAGAGGATGAAAGTGTAAGTGAAGAAGATATTTTGGTGTTGGATGATCAAAAATTTAAGATCCATGACAATCTTCTTTATGTTTCCTCTCCTATTTTGGAAGACATTATAGTAAAAAGGAAGAAAATGAAGGAAAATCATGATAATCACATTGGTTCTTCTCCTAGTATCTCTCCTAGTTGTGAAGATAATACTTTGATGTTAGAAGATCTAATCAATGAAAGTAATGGGAAACTTGATTTCCTCTCTTCCCCTAGGGAAAACATTACTGAACAAGAAAACATCATCATTTACAAGCAAGAAAATCCAACCATTGATCATTCCCCTACTTGTGATGAAGTCATTCTGGAAGAACCAATCCTTGAACATCAAGAACATTTGATTTGTAGTTCTCCTAAGAACTCTCCTCCTAGGGAGGATATCATTGTGCAAGAAAATGACAACAATAGTAATGTGACTTCCTTGAATTATAGTGAAAAGATGATACTATATTTCCCTTTATTAGAAATACATCAAGCCAAGATCATTGAGGTTATGAACACACAAATGTCCATTAGACCCCCCTTTGCTTTTGGACCTCCTACATACCCTGTGGGACATCCTAAAAATCCTCTAATTCTTTACCCACCCTCACAATGACCGCAAACTCAAAAAAAAACCTAAACTTATCCTTTACCCAACTGAGACTAATGTTTTACAGCAACTAAGTCATAATACCATTGCTCATACATACAACACTAGAAACAATCCACAGCCAAGAAAAATACCTTGAACATCCCTTCCATTTCCTAATCTATCTTGCTTGGTCCCCCTCATTTTCATGCACAAGGTGGAAAGGAGTATGATCTTGTTGAACCACTTAAGAATACTCCTATTAAGATATCATTGTGGGACCTTATTCAAACCTCCCCTCACTATCATAGCATGATTCAAAATTTCTTACAACAAGTTCCTATTGTTGGCAACATAAGGGTAGACAACTGAGAGGGGGGTGAAT
>VDFB02051297.1:0-15527 GCA_007258455.2 Sequoia sempervirens
TTCTTTAGTATTTTCTTCCAAGTTTGAATGTTGTAAATGGATTTCATGGGGAATCCTTGTTTTGGCTTGCAATCTCTTTTCTAACTCGTTTATTCTTGTTTTTTTGTAGTTACCAAGGTTGAGGTTCGCACATTTGGCACTAGAAGGAGGGCTGGATATCATTCTTTCTCATCTTTTCTTAAAATTTCCGTGTTTTCACTCACACATAGAAAATTCCAATGCTGGGAGCTTAGCGTCTCTGTTTTGGCACCGTTGACTCCTCAGCGTCGCTATATGGCACCGCTCAAAACTAAAACTATGATGCTGGACTCATTCCGCCAAAATATTTGAATATCAAACTCTGCTGTTGGACTCGTTGACTTGCAGGAATTTTCAAAATTTTAAAAAATTGTGATGCTGGGCGAAAAGTGCAACGCAGTTGAGCTCTTTGTCTTGACACAGAGCAACGCTAATTGGTAAGCAGCGTTGTGAGGGCACCACTCAGAAATCAAACTGTGATGCAGTTATGAGTTGTGACACTGGAAGACAATAAAAAGGGAAAATCTAATTTTAGCACATGCTTTTGATTTATGATTAATGTGTCTTCTGTTTTCTATTTTTTTAATTTCTATATTTTCCAGAATCTGATTGGTTTTTCTTCCTTGTAGGTTGGAAACTGAAATTGAAGAAAGGAGAAGCATGAGAAGGATGTTCGTCAAATCAAAGTGTTTTTAAACACTATAGTGTTTACTTAAAACTTTTTCACGAAATTGTTATCTTTTTCTTCCTTAAGGCACTAGTTTTCATTTGGGTCTAAAAAGAATCTTTCCATTTTTTGCAAGGGCTAAAATGAACCTTAGGATCACAACTTACTAGATTTTGTTTCTTGGATTAACAATTGAACAAAGTATCTTTCACTTGTCTTTTGGTGTTTAAAAAGAACTCACATTTTGCTTTTTGGATTTAAAAAGAACAAGTGCAAATTTGTTTTTCGTGAAAGCTTATTTAAACTAAAGCCATTGAAAAAGGACACATGCGCTTCTCTCACGCTTTATAGTGATCTTGAGAATCAAAAGGCCTTTTTCATGACTTTAGGGTGAGACAAAGCAATCACCTCCACACTTCGATTTGGGTTTAAAATTGAACAATATATTGTTCGAGTGTGAGTGGGGGCATTGTTGCATATATTCTCTTTCCTTGTTGCCAACAAGGATTGATCGAGTTACAAATATTGTTCTTCATTCACTTTTGGTTATCCTAGAGGGCCCGTCTTGGGGAAAATACTCACCCAAGGGAACAACTCAACTGGTAACACTCTAAAGCCAAGAGTATTTCCAACTGGTATATAAATGTGGGTATTGGAGTAAACGCCAATATCACGCAGTTGATTCCGACAAGATGGATCCGAAAGGGGACTCTTGCCATATGTGTCAATCTCCACGAACATAAAGTCCTCAATAAAACCCATGTGCTAGCATTTTCTAAAATCCTTTAATCTATTTGTTGGTGCAAGAATGATCGTTCTGAAGCCACCCCACACTTTTACAATCTTTTAGTAGAAATGGAAAACATGCCATGGGAGTTTCATGGGTGTTGATGCTTGGCTACCCCATATAAGTGAGTGTCGTGGAGGGGAGCCAGTGGGCTCAAGCATCTAACCATTCGCTAAAGATAAGCGTAGCTGGACTTGTCCAAGTGGGAATCCAACAAATATTGTCTTACACATCCATAGGATTGTACTTATTCTTGGGTTACAAAATGCATTGTTTGATCGAAAACACCATGGAAACAAACACTTGAACCTCATCCAAATTTCAAACTCTTTTGAAGACAAATACAATTGACTCAATCCATATGTTATTGCTTTCCCTTGGGATTCACATCCTTAGAGGTTTCTAAACATTGGATTATATCTTGACTTGTCTCCTTAAGTAAACAATAGGAAAACCCTTGCCTTAAGTTCATCAAATTTCCACATAATATATCTTGTGGGGTTTGAAGAAATTAAGACATTGGACATCTTAGTTTGAAAACTAATCGAAGAAAGTGGTTTTGGTAAAATAAAGTCATTAAGCAAAGCTAAGCAAAATAAACTTTCATGTGTTGAAGATTCACAATCATTGGTTGGAAATCCAAAAATGAATGCTCAAATGAAATCATTTCTTGGTTACAAAGGTCTTTAGGAAATATTTGCATGCTCTTCAATACCTAGGTCTAGGAAAACAAAGTGTCCCTTTTAGATTCATCTTAGGATCAAAACAAATCAAAATCTTTTTCATTCATCCCCCAAAACATCAAAACAACATCATCTCATCATCACCTTTTAGAAAATATTGAAAATCATCCTTAATACTAGGCTTTTTGGAAAAATCAAAAATCATCAAAATCATTGAGACTAAATCCTTTAAAAACATTATCAAAAACACCTTTGGCTAGGTATGTGTAGATGCATCCTTTTGCATATGCTTAGTCAAAGTTATCAAAATCATCTTGTCTAGCTTAGTATATGTAGATGAATCATTCTTCATATACTTAGTGAAATGATCATCTTGTTTGAATAGGTGTGGGTAGATGCATCCTTCTCCTCGCACATATAAAATCATCATCCTTTGAGAAAATATATCCCTTAGATCATTATCCAACATCTTAAGGTATTTTTGTTCAAAATCCAAAGCAAATTAAAATCAAAATCAAGGACAAAATCCCAAATCCAAAAAAAATCAAAATCAAAATCTGCAAGTCCTAAAAGCCTAGTATTTCCTTCAAAATCTACCAAAAGATCATAACATCCATATCATCCATCCCTAATGTCATCATCATATCATCACCTTTGATCCTCAAGACATCCTAAAACTTTCTACTTTGGGCATAAAATAAAGATCAATCCAAAGAATCAAGAGATTCATCTCCCATATTCTTGAAAAGTGATCCTTTTTTATGGTTCTAACTAGATCTCAATACAAGAAGAGAATGGAAGCCAACAAAGAAACACCCACTTCAAGTAATCTTAGCCAAACAAATGTTGAGATAAATCCCACTGAGTCAAGCAATCCGTTGACCATCTCATCATCCCAAAATATGCAAGAGGAAAACCAAGGAGAAGATCTTACCCTTGGAATTTCTCACGAAGAAATAACTAAAATGCTCCAAAATTTGGACAACCATAGAATCATCAACATTATGATGAAGCTCAACCATTTGTTATACATGCTTGAACTAGCAAAACAAGGGGCCAAACTACCTTTGGATTTTGACGTGAGTACCATAGTGGAGACATCATTTCCTCCAATCTCATCCACCATCCCCATCTCATCTACACCCCCATCCCAAAACATCATGCAAAACATTCTGCAAATCACAACATCTTTTGCTCCAACCCAACCCAACATTAACAAGGGAAATGCATTCCTCAATGCTCTTCAAGCACACCCCCTTGTTAATAATCAAAACTTGGATGCAAACACCACCTTGGAACAAAACATATCCAAAAACCCATTACGTACGACATCATTTCCTCCAATCTCATCCACCATCCCCATCTCATCTACACCCCCATCCCAAAACATCATGCAAAACATTCTGCAAATCACAACATCTTTTGCTCCAACCCAACCCAACATTAACAAGGGAAATGCATTCCTCAATGCTCTTCAAGCACACCCCCTTGTTAATAATCAAAACTTGGATGCAAACACCACCTTGGAACAAAACATATCCAAAAACCCATTACGTAGGAATGTTCCTCTCACCTTCCATCATGATCCATCATCATCATACTTTTGTGCAACACCCCAAACTCCCCTCCTCACAAATTCACAAGGGGAGGGAGGTATGTTCGAATCAGGGGGCATCTTTGACACCACAACATTTTCAAAAGAACTTGCACCCCTCACATTTCCACCTCTCCCACCATTTCCATCATCATCCACATCACTTCTTGGCTTAGGGCTTCCCCCTATCCCAAATATCAATCAAACCACTATCCTAAATATCAATCAAAGCATTATGCCAAATGCTCAAAATTTGTCATTGATATCGCAACAACAAATGAAAAATGCACAAGCAATTGCAACATCATCAAACACCCCCTTAACATCACAAAACATGGTATCTCAAGGACCAATCACATCAATAGCACCATCCATCACGCAAAACACCAACACCACTTTCACAAACACCATTCCAAATCCACCACCACCAAATTTCACCACATCAAGCCAATATGATGCGACATTGCAAGCTTCTTTCCAAAGAGGATACCAACAAGTTCAGAAACAAAAAGATGAACAACTAGCTGCTCAAGCTGCATAGGCTTCCCAAGCAGCCCAAGCCGCCTTACAAGCACAACAAACCCAAGCTTTATTGCAACAACAAAAAAAACAAGCCGCCCAAGCTACACAAGTCGCGCAAGCATTGCAAGCACAAAAGGCCGCTCAAGCACAACTTTAATTGCAACAACAAGCAACACAAGCACAAGCTCAATATTAGGCACAACAAGCCCAATATCAAGCACAACTTCTTGCACAAAGACAAGCAGTGCAATTGCAAGCATATCAACAAGCAATAAAGCAATATCAAGAGCAACAAGAAGTAGTAGAATTGGCAGCCCAACAACAAATGTTGTTGGAACAATAGCAAGCACAACAACAAGTGTTGTTGGAATAGCAACAAGCACAAGAACAAGTGCAAATCTTAGCTCAACAACAGCAAGATCAACAACAAACATTGTTCATACAAAACCAGGTGGAAGCTTACCTCGCTCGCTAGAACATACAGATACCATCGAACAATGCACTGACCAACCCACCCATCCAACCCATGATTGAAACACCCCAAAACACTTTCATCCCACCCCATGATCTGCAAATTGATGTGACAACACAACTCAAGTTGCTCTCGCAACAAGTGCATGACCTTCAATCAGGGTGAACAACCAAAACACCAAGAAACTTGTGTCCCTATCCATTTGATAGGAGCTTAGTAATGAAAACATTCCCCAAGGGATTTGAAATCCCCAAATTTGACAAATATCAAGGGATGGGAAACCCTGAAGATCACATCAGGGAATTCCAGGTTCATTGCATGGAGGTCGCATATGATGATACTTATCTAATGAGGCTATTTCCTAGGAGCTTGACAGGCTACACTGTAGAATGGTTCTCTCACTTACCTTCAAGCATTAGAAAATTCCAAGAAATTAGGGACGCATTCATTAAAAATTATTCATGTAACATTGCAATGGATGTTAGTCTCAAAGAAATCTCAGCTCTAAAACAAGGAAAGGGTGAATCATTCACCTCATTCCTACAACGATGGTGATCCAAAGCCAATCGGAGCAAGTGGACCATGCCAGAAGAACAAAAAGTTTGCACCATCATAGCCAACCTTGAAGGCCACTTGGCATTTCATCTCAAGGTTCAGGGCATCACCACATACGATCAATTGATCTCAAAGGCGCTCAGCATCGAAAGAGCCCTTATGACTCAACCTGCGGAATCAACATCATACCATGAACAACAAAACAACTGCTCACCATCCAATTACAACAATAAACCTCGTACATGGGAAAGAAACAAAAACATTATTAATGATGGTGTCGTTGATGCCAAAGTGGTCATTAGTGCCCCATGCCAACATACACCCACACCACAGATCCAAATTCAACACCAAAACCTCCATCACACAACACACCAACCCAACAATAATCCAACCATCAATAATCTCAATGACCAAAGGGGACCACCTCAACACAAAAGTTAACCCAAATGAAAATACGCCACTTTGGGGGAACCACTTGAGGACATAATGAAAAAATTGATCGACGAAAAACTCATCAAGCCTCCTACCTTTGAGAATTACCAAGAACTGAATGTCAAACCTCCTTGGTATAATGAGAATCAACTCTGTGACCTCCATAAAATCAAAGGCCACACCACAAACAATTGCATGAAACTCAAAAAAATCATCCAAGATCTCATCAATAAGAAAATCATAAACGTGGAACAACCTATGGGAAATCAAGATCTTAAAATATACATGAATCCAATGTCGAATCATGGCAACAGATGGAATAAAAATGACAAAGGGAAGGGAAATGTGAATCATGTGTATGAAATAGTCGTTGCCTCCTTAAATGAAGATTGCATGGTCATTACCATCAAGGGCGCCTATGCTGAAGATTGTGGAGTCACCACAAGAGGCGGCAAAGTAACCATCGCAGGATCATCCCAGCCAAACAAAACCCCTGCATCTAGATTTGTTCCAAATGGCTATAATGTCCTAGATCAACTCAAGAGAACACCAGCGCAAATATCCATCATGGAATTGCTAAAAATGTCATCTACCCATAAGAAAATCCTAGAGGAGGTGTTGGCGTCATCCACTGTCCCCGCATATCTTGACGCGGAGAAATTCCAAGCTATGGTCGGAAATATCATAACGCCTAATCTCCTTACATTTTCTGACCAAGATGATTCTCTCTGATTACTATGATTAACTAAAAGGATTTAATCTTTGCTTGAAAGAACCAATCAATCAATCACACAGATACAACAAATGTGCACTGATGAATTATATATAAACTTTTCATATCAATTCAAACAACCAGAAAGCCTCAATCTTGGAGACAACTTCTCAATACTTTCATTAAATTCAACAAATAATTGACACCAGAGAAATGCAACAACATCAATTGATTTTCATAATACCTCCATTTTGAAATCATGCAACAATAGTCTTTGATCTGATAATTTTATTCCACTATATCTACTTAATGTGTATCGAATATCTAATAACTGGTGATCATTTTACAATTACAAAATGCCCATTTATACCCCAGCATGAGAAAATAAAACATATTGAAATACCATGTCGGCCCTCCATAGAATTTGGGCTCCAAACAAGTCGGCCTGCAATGGTAATATGAATTCACATGTCAGCCATAGGATTTGTATTTCTCTTATTCATTAGTGAGACAGTCGACAAGACATATCGCTAACTATGCTGAAGGCAATTCAATTGCTAATCATCCTATGTTCACTGTGCTTGCATTCGCCATGACCCATCGGAGTCACTGAGATGTCCATTAGATCTCTTTATGCCTTACCAATATATGTCTTCACCTCCTTTATGTCGCTATAGCATTCTATTTGTCACAACGAAGCCATATAGTATTCTTTTGTTCCCCCTTTGTTTTGTTGTAACACTGTGATATCGGGGAGAAAACATATCGAACTCACTCTGTCAGGCCGAAAGTCCTTTATTACAAAACATAAGCACACCCACGCCGAAAAGTATCCTTCAATTGCTTTTGTCAAGACAAAACAACATCGGGGAGAAGTCCCACAGAATCATCAGGTTATACTGAAATCCCTTTGCTCATCTATGTGTCGCTGTGACTTAATAATATCGAGGAGACCTCTTATAGAATGCTCATTGCTTTACCGAAAGTCACCTCGAGATAACTTTTGATCGCCAAGAGAAAACAAAACTCTCGTCGAAAGCCAATATAAAGAAACTCCTTCAAGCTTCGTCGATGAGACATACACATCGCTATGACCCTCCACTGAAGATGCCTGTCTAGCCAAAGTGAAACCTAAATATGATGTCGGCGAGACTGAAGGTCACTTGCCAAGACCTCCTCCTGAACACCAACTCTCGCCAAAATGAATCCTAAAGTGCCAGTAAGACAAGAAAGACTTGCCATGACATGATGCTGATAACTATGACTTTGGCCGAAGTAGATCCATACGAGCAAATCGGTAAGACAAAGCAAGTTCGCTAAGACCCTTCATCGATGGTATGACCTATGTTAATATATGTATCCTCCTATCACCGAAGCCACGTGAAAGCTATGCTGATAACTTCCAGTAAGTAAACTCCAATCGTCGTGACACAGAAAACGCCTTGTTGATAGGCAACACAGATGTTTTATCAGAAAAATGGCTTGGGGAGACACTGATATTGTCATGTCGATAAGCCTGTAGCAAACAAATGTTAGCAAAGATGCATGACTCGATGGATTCAAAGGAGCTATATGGAAGAATATGGGCAAAAAGTGTTCAAGATGGAACCTATTTGGAAAATTATGAATGGAGAACATGTGAAAATATTTAGAAATTTACAGTTCCAATAGTGGCTCCGTCTAGGGATGAATGATAGTAAGATCATTGCAAGGATCCATAATCTTTAGGTAAGTAGACCAGACACAAAATGATGAACCAATGAGCAGCAATGGAATGAATGGCAATGGAAACGAATGCAAAGTGGAAGTGAATGGAAAATGACAGTGAAATTGAGATGGAAAAAATCCTAGACTACTATGCATGGCAAATAATTTTAAAGAGGATACACAAAATTTGTCCATGTACTGGCAACCCTTAATGCTTTGTATTTCTCAAGAGAAGAAAAGCTTCAAGAATTGCCCATGAACAGGCAATTCCTAATCTTCACTAGCCATATTCTGTAGATAATATGAGTCTCCACCCTTCTTTCCAATGACAACAAAAGGTCCCAACCACAAAGCTTCAAATTTACCATGTTTTCCCTTCTCCTGACACCTTGCATTCCACATCAATACCAAGTCATTCTCCTCAAATTTTCTATCCTTTTCCTTCTTTTCAAATAGATACTTCATCTATGTCTGTAACTTCATGTTTTGACTTTGATCACTTCTCCTTATTTCATCAAGTTCAGCTAGTTGCTCCATTCTTTCTTCCATAGGTTCAGGAATATCCAAATCTTCCTGAAGGACAAACCTATAGACAGGGCACAAATTCTGCAAAGGCATCCTGGCCTATGCTCCATACACCAATTCGAATGGGGACTTTCCAATTTCCTTTTTCATAATGATCCTATTAGCCAACACCGCCAATTTCAATTTTGAATCCCAAGCCTTCTTGTTTTGACCTAGCATCCTCCTTATAATCTTCAAAAGACTCTTATTGCTAGACTCTACTTATCCATTGGCTTGTGGATGGTAAGGAGCTGCATAAGAAATAGTAATTCCATATGTGTCACAAAAGCTTATGAACTCATCAGACCTGAAACACATCCCATTTTCTATAATTAATCTCAATTGTGTACCAAATCTGGTGATAATGTTGTCCATCAAAAAATTATTCACCGCCTTACTTGTGGCTTGCTTGGTTGGGATTGCCTCCACCCACTTTGTAAAATAATCAGTGGCAACTAGTATCCATCTATGTCCTTCACTTGACTTCTCCTCTATCTCTCCAATGAAATCAATTCCCCATTGATGAAAATGGGCATCAACTTGCAAGGTTTGTAGTGGCAAAGCACCCTGGTACTTTAATTTTCCAAAAAAAAATTGGCGAGCTTCACATTTTCTCACATTTGTAAAAGAATCATTAAAGACCTTTGGCCAATAATACCCAGCCCTAAGAATTTTGTGTGTAGTTGTCTTTGTTGAATATTGTCCTTCACATACTCCTTCATGCATTTCACTTAAAACATGCTTGGCCTGTGACTCATCCAGACATAATAACAATATGCCATCTTTGTTTCTCCAAAACAGATCTCCATTCATGAAGACAAACTTTGATGCTTGCAACTTCAATGTTCTCTTTTGGCTGTCACTCAGTCCATCTAGACACTTCATGTATTTAAGATAATGCATAACATTAGTATAGCAAGGAGTGTGCTCAATGCTTGCAATTGCAGTCCCCTCTTCTACATTACATACTTGACTTGCTTCAATATTTGATTTTGCCATCAGCCTAGCCAAGCCTTGACCTCTTACTAGCTTAGTGATTTGTATCTCCATGTCAAACTCTTGAATCTTGTTGATCCATCTGCATATTTTCCCTGTAACTTTAGATTGTGTCAAAATATCCTTGAGAGCAGCATGAGTGACATAAGCAATCACCTTTGCTCCAACAAGATATGGTCTGAATGCCTTAGTAGCCTTCACTAATGCAAATGCCTATTTTTCTATTATGTCATACTTCAATTCAGACCCTTGTAATGATTTACTAAAGAAAGACGCAGGTTGTTCATGACCATCCTCACTTTTTTGTAACATAACAGCAGCAATAGTATGCATTGAAGCAAATGAAAATATCTGAAAGGGCTTTGTAAAATCTGGAGATTTAAGAACATGAGCCTCTTTGATAGCCTTTTTGATAGACATAAAAGCATCTAAAGCTTCAACAGTCCAGTCCATTTTTTTTCCTTTCTTCAACATTTTTGATATGGGCTTAATGATCTCAGCAAAATTAGAAACAAATCTCCTAACAAAATTAATTTGTCCAAAGAATGATTGTATAGCCTTGATAGTTTTTGGAACAGGAATTTTATCAATAGCTTCAACCCTCTCAAGATCTATTGTAATTCCCTCTTTTGAAACAATATGTCCTAAGAGCTTGCCTTTTGTGACTGCAAAATGACATTTCTTAGGATTTAAACCGATACCATATTCAAGGGATTTAATAAATACCTTCTCCAAATGTTGCACATGATCTTCAACCTTCCTTGAATAAGCAGTTAGGTCATCCTAGTACACTACCATGATAACATTGATCAAGTCTGCAAATGCCACATTCATGGCTCTTTGAAAAGTTGCTCCAGCATTGGTGAGACAAATGGCATTCTTATGTATACATATGTTCCCCAAGGAGTTGTGAATGTTTTCTTGTATTGCTCAGATTCTTTGACTTTAACCTAGTTATACCCTGAAAATCCATCCATCATAGACAACAGTTCACACCCTGTCACCTTATGCAATATAGCCTCCATATTGGGTAGAGGATAATTATCTTTGAGAGATGCCATGTTCAGATTTCTGAAGTCCACACACAAGCTGATATCACCATTCTTCTTTCTCACAGGAACCAAATTTGAAACCCAAGTTGAGTGCCTGATTGGTTTGATAATTCCTCCATCTCTGAGCTTTGTCAACTCTTCTTGCATTTTAGGCTCCAGTGTTGGATTTATAGGTCTTTGCTTCTACCTGAATGGTTTGGCGTCAGGCTTCAATTGTATTTCATGCTGAAATAAATCCTCCCTGTATGCTTTTAGATCTTCATAAGACCAAGTAAAGACATGCTTATACTTTCTCAGCAACTCTATCAACACTCTTCTAATTGTAGGGCTTATCTTCTTTCCTATATACACCTTTCTTGGTGCTATTTCAGTCCCCAAATTAACTTCTTCAATATCTTCTCTTCTAACCAGTGTCTACTTCATGGGAAACTGATCATTTCCATCATACAGCCGCTCCAATGCCACTAAGCCCTTAGGAAGCTTATTTGTTTTGAGCTGCAAGATCTCCTTTCCAAACACTATTTGCTTCCCATCCACTTCCTCAACAAAAGCATTGAAGTTGATTTCTTGGGCTTCATATTGATCTATACAATTGAGGAATTTCAAAAGGTCAGTATGATCATTGAAGACCTGCCAATTATAAATGTTATCAAGAACAACAGGCCTCATCTTGAACTCAATCTGTGATACCCCAGCCAATGTGACATCATCTTTTTTCAGTGCCACATTCGCTAAAAAATCAGCCATTATGTTCTTTGATCTGTCGATCCACTCAATTGAAAATGCATCAAACAACTCAATTGTGTCCCATGCAGCATTCCTGTATTACTTTAATCTTTTGTGCTTTGCTGTATACTTGGATTTAATTTGTGAAACAACCAACTTAGAATCACCAAAAATCGTTAGAAACTTAATCTTGTGTTTCACAGCTATGTTCAAACTTGTCAATAAAGCTTCGTACTCTTCCACATTGTTTGTACATTCAAATTCCAACAAGAATGAATATTTAAAAGTAGTACCTTCAAGGGAAACAAAAACAATCCCAGCACCATTACCTTCTTGGTTGAATGCTCCGTCAAAATACATCTTCCATACTTCATTGCAGCTTTGTGCCACATTCTTTTCAATTGGATCACTATTGGTTAATTCTAGTTGAGCTGGTTCAATCTTAAAACTTCCAAGATCAATATCACAAAAACAATTGATCTGATCTTGAGGCACATAATCAACAAGCTGGTTCATTCTTGGCTCTCTATACAACTTGACTTCCTAACCATTCACTGGGATTGTAGCATAAGACAAATCAAACTGAATGTTGCCCCCAATAGCTATTTTCCACTGCCTTGACAGAAGCATCCATTATGTATATCACCATGACATAAGCACACTCACACCGAAAAGTATCCTTCAATTGCTTTCGTCAAGACAAAACAACATCGGGGAGAAGTCCCACAGAATCATCGGGTTATACTAAAATCCCTTTTCTCATCTATGTGTCGCTATGACTTAATAATATCGGGGAGACCTCTTATAGAATGCTCATTGCTTTACCGAAAGTCACCCCGAGATAACTTTTGATCACCAAGAGAAAACAAAACTCTCATCGAAAGCCAATATAAAGAAACTCCTTCAAGCTTCGTCGATGAGACATACACATCGCTATGACCCTCCACTGAAGATGCCTGTCTAGCCAAAGTGAAACCAAAATATGATGTCGGCGAGACTGAAGGTCACTCGCCAAGACCTCCTCCCAGACACCAACTCTCGCCAAAATGAAACCTAAAGTGCCAGTAAGACAAGAAAGACTCGCCATGACATGATGCTGATAACTATGACTTTGGCCGAAGTAGATCCATACGAGCAAATTGGTAAGACAAAGCAAGTTCGCTAAGACCCTTCATCGACGGTATGACCTATGTTGATATATGTATCCTCCTGTCACTGAAGCCACGTGAAAGCTATGTCGATAACTTCCAGTAAGTAAACTCCAATCGTTGTGACACATAAAACGTCTTGCCGATAGGCAACACATATGTTTTATCAGAAAAACGGATTGGGGAGACCCTGATATTGTCATGTCGATAAGCCTGCAGCAAACAAATGTTAGCAAAGATGCATGACTCGATGGATTCAAAGGAGCTATATGGAAGAATATGGGAAAAAAGTGTTCAAGATGGAACCTATTTGGAAAATTATGAATGGAGAACATGTCAAAATATTTAGAAATTTACAGATCCAATAGTGGCTCTGTCTAGGGATGAATGATAGTAAGATCATTGCAAGGATCCATAATCTTTAAGTAAGTAGACTAGACACAAAATGATGAACCAGTGAGCAGCAATGGAATGAATGGCAATGGAAACGAATGCAAAGTGGAAGTGAATGGAAAATGACAGTGAAATGGAGATGGACAAAATCCTAGACTACTATGCATGGAAAATAATTTTAAAGAGGATACACAAAAGTTGTCCATGTACTGGCAACCCTTAATGCTTTGTATTTCTCAAGAGAAGAAAAGCTTCAAGAATTGCCCATGAACAGGCAATTCCTAATCTTCACCAACCATATTTTGTAGATAATATGAGTCTTCACCCTTCTTTCCAATGACAACAAAAGGTCCCAGCCACAAAGCTTCAAATTTACCATGTTTTCCCTTCTCCTGACACCTTGCATTCCACATCAATACCAAGTCATTCTCCTCAAATTTTCTATCCTTTTCCTTCTTTTCAAATAGATACTTCATCTATGTCTGTAACTTCATGTTTTGACTTTGATCACTTCTCCTTATTTCATCAAGTTTAGCTAGTTGCTCCATTCTTTCTTCCATAGGTTCAGGAATATCTAAATCTTCCTGAAGGACAAACCTATAGACCGGTAACAAATTCTGCAAAGGCATCCTGGCCTATGCTCCATACACCAATTCGAATGGGGACTTTCCAATTTCCTTTTTCATAGTGATCCTATTAGCCCACACCGCCAATTTCAATTTTGAATCCCAAGCCTTCTTGTTTTGACCTAGCATCCTCCTTATAATCTTCAAAAGACTCTTATTGCTAGACTCTACTTATCCATTGGCTTGTGGATGGTAAGGAGCTGCATAAGAAATAGTAATTCCATATGTGTCACAAAAGCTTCTGAACTCATCAGACCTGAAACACATCCCATTTTCTGTAATTAATCTCAATTGTGTACTAAATCTAGTGATAATGTTGTCCATCAAAAAAATATTCACCACCTTACTTGTGGCTTGCTTGGTTGGGATTGCCTCCACCCACTTTGTAAAATAATCAATGGCAACTAGTATCCATCTATGTCCTTCACTTGACTTCTCCTCTATCTCTCCAATGAAATCAATTCCCCATTGATGAAAAGGGGCATCAACTTGCAAGGGTTGTAGTGGCAAAGCACCCTGGTACTTTAATTTTCCAAAAAACTTTTGGCAAGCTTCACATTTTCTCACATTTGTAAAAGAATCATTAAAGACCTTTGGCCAATAATACCCAACCCTAAGAATTTTGTGTGTAGTTGTCTTTGTTGAATATTGTCCTCACATACTCCTTCATGCATTTCACTTAAAACATGCTTGGCCTGTGACTCATCTAGACATAATAACAATATGCCATCTCTGTTTCTCCAAAACAAATCTCCATTCATGAAGAAAAACTTTGATGCTTGCAACTTCAATGTTCTCTTTTGGCTGTCACTCAATCCATCTAGACACTTCATGTATTTAAGATAATGCATAACATCAGTATACCAAGGAGTGTGCTCAATGCTTGCAATTGTAGTCCCCTCTTCTAAATTACATACTTGACTTGCTTCAATATTTGATTTTGCCATCAGCCTAGCCAAGCCTTGACCTCTTACTAGCTTAGTG
Source organism: Sequoia sempervirens (assembly GCA_007258455.2). Classification (NCBI taxonomy): domain Eukaryota; kingdom Viridiplantae; phylum Streptophyta; class Pinopsida; order Cupressales; family Cupressaceae; genus Sequoia; species Sequoia sempervirens. The sequence goes on from VDFB02051297.1 coordinate 14,639, forward strand.
ATTTGTATCTCCATGTCAAACTCTTGAATCTTGTTGATCCATCTGCATATTTTCCCTGTAACTTTAGATTGTGTCAAAATATCCTTGAGAGCAGCATGAGTGACATAAGCAATCACCTTTGCTCCAACAAGATATGGTCTGAATGCCTTAGTAGCCTTCACTAATGCAAATGCCTATTTTTCTATTATGTCATACTTCAATTCAGACCCTTGTAATGATTTACTAAAGAAAGACACAGGTTGTTCATGACCATCCTCATTTTTTTGTAACATAACAGCAGCAATAGTATGCATTGAAGCAAATGAAAATATCTGAAAGGGCTTCGTAAAATCTAGAGATTGAAGAACATGAGCCTCTTTGATAGCCTTTTTGATAGACATAAAAGCATCTAAAGCTTCAACAGTCCAGTCCATTTTTTGTCCTTTCTTCAACATTTTTGATATGGGCTTAGTGATCTCAGCAAAATTAGAAACAAATCTCCTAACAAAATTAATTTGTCCAAAGAACGATTGTATAGCCTTGACAGTTTTTGGAACGAGAATTTTATCAATTGCTTCAACCCTCTCAAGATCTATTGTAATTCCCTCTTTTGAAACAATATGTCCTAAGAGCTTGCCTTCTGTGACTGCAAAATGACATTTCTTAGGATTTAAACCGATACCATATTCAAGGGATTTAATAAATACCTTCTCCAAATGTTGCACATGATCTTCAGCCTTCCTTGAATAAGCAGTCAGGTCATCCTAGTACACTACCATGATAACATTGATCAAGTCTGCAAATGCCACATTCATGGCTCTTTGAAAAGTCACTCTAGCATTGGTGAGACAAATGGCATTCTTATGTATACATATGTTCCCCAAGGAGTTGTGAATGTTGTCTTGTATTG